>ML994718.1:271167-305588 GCA_010093925.1 Zopfia rhizophila CBS 207.26 | reverse complement strand
CAATGGTTGGTCTGCCTAATTAAGTCGTGATTGGATTTACTTGAACTCCGCTGTGTAGTTGGCTGCTGATGTTCGTTGCTTGAGTTATTGAAGCTTCTAGATTACCTCCGTTTCTTCATTAATTTCGCTGAAGACTACAATCAATTCTTTCTTGAAGCTCTCATAATTTTCGAAGGTTCTTTTGACATCGTTATTACAGTTCGCGAGTCCTGCTGATCCTAGATTAGAGTCTTCTTTCGCCAGATAGTTCTTTGTGAGCGGCTCAAACCATTTCATGGCCCTTCCTATCATGTTCATGCTGGCTGCCAGGATCCGATCTTAGTCAGTCATGAACAAAGACTGGTTGAACCGACAGTATAGGTCTATTGCGGCCATAAATGTTTTGAGGTCATCCCGATTTCCGTCGAATTTAGAGGGTGGTTGGATTTTTACAATTCCTTCCCTCTTATTCTTTGCTGCTTCAACCTGTTGCTGCATACTAATCATGGCATCGCGTAACTCCATGATAGCTGCTTCTTATTCCTGAATAATCTGCTGTGCGCTCTTGGTTCCTCCTGATGTACTTCCAGTAGTAGATAAAGATCCTGCCATGACTTCTTCTTCGCTGCTACTGTCGCTTAACGAGTAAAGTTCTTATTCATCCTTATAATAGGTCGTCATAAACCGTAATCAGAAATTTGTTGTTGGAATCAATCCAACGTCCCCTCCTATACTTTAAAAGGGTAGTTATAATGTTACGAGTTGCCTTAACTTGACGGTATGTTTCGCGTTAGCAACTCTGCCCTAACTGATTACTTAATAAGTCTTTAGCCCTTTCCGTATCTGGAACAGATAGCCCTAGGTTTAACAGAATAGAGTTTGGTCTTATCACAGGGTAGGAGGAGAGTGTATAATAGATTCAACAAGATAGTGTCAAACTATTTCACTTAAGGTCAATTCTTAACTTAGAGAGAAAATCTCGATTTTAGAGTAACTACGAAGAGTCCAAAATATCTCGGAGCTAGTTTATGCCCTATATTTATAGGAAACCCTTTATGCGTACATTGTGTACTTACTGGCAGTATATTAGATACTATCTAAAGTAATAGAAATATCCAAAGCCCTCTGGCTTTTCTATCTCCTCTATCTGTTCTATCTGCTAAGCTTTGGCTTAGCTACGTAAGCTACTGCTCCCAATCTACCGGCATAGTTCCATATTTCTATCCGCGTTTCTTAGCTCGTACTTTAGCTTGCGCTAAAGCGTCCCGTGCTCGCTTATAGTTCTTTCTTTCTAACTTAAACATACGTTTCTATTCTAGAGCTTTATTGGCTGTTATTACTAATTCCTTCAGCTTCTTAGTTACAGCTGTCTTGTTGTTACCGTCCGTAACATATATTTACCTAAAGGTTTAAATTTTATTAATTTTTAAGTTATACTATATAATATATTAATTATATTTTAAACTAAATATAATAATAATTTAATAAGTTGCTAATTGTATTATATATAAAGTATATTTAACTTAAATTTTTAATACTAAATATATAATTTTCATCAATTTTAAATTTTTAAGGTAAAAAAAAATTATTATTTTTAGTAAAAAGTGTTTTTAGTAAAGTAAAACTTTAAAATAATAATAATTAATAAAGTTAAAATTTTATAATAATAGTAAATTAATAATACATATAAATTAAAATAATTAGTGTTATAAATAATATAGTACTTTTTAAAATTTTAAATAAATTTATAATATGTTTTATTATAAACTAATTTAAAAACTATTTTATATATTAATTTTTTTACTTAAGTATATTTTGGTATTATAAAAATTAAATAATAAGTAATTTTTAATAAAATAATTAGTTTTTAAAAAAAGTACTTATAAATTTAATTACTTTTTTTATTATATATATACGTAAAACAATATATTGTATGTTACCTTTATAAAAGATTTGTTTTATTATTTTATATAAAACTTTTTATATTTTAAATTATACTACATTTTAGTAAAATGTATACATTATTTAAAAAGTAAAATAAGTACAAACTTTATTAAATGCTATATATAAAATATATATGTATATATATTAGTAAAATTTTAGATTTTTATTATAACATTTTATATATATTTAATTTATATAAACCTCTATAAACTTTAAGTAGTAAATAGTATTATAAAAATAGATTTATATATAACTTACAATAAATTAAGTAAATAAAGTATATATACTATTTTACGTTTAGTATAAAGAAACAAAATAACCAACTCTTGCTATATTTTCTATAGTCTACTTCTTTAATCTAATAATCACGGTCTTACTATTCTTTACCTCAACGTTTACACACCCCTCCTTCACCTCTAGGATCTCCGTATCATTCCTTACGTTTTTCACCTCCTTCCCAAAACTCTCATATGTCCACTGACTTCCCGCATACGTAATGCTATCCGCGCTGGCTCTTGCCCCCTTGGGAGAGCTCAACTTCACCACCTCGACGCCGTCAACACCTCCCGGGACCTTGAAACTGATCTTCGTACTCGGTCGCTCCCCGCCATTGCCGCCATCCCAAAGGTTCAAGTTCACGATGGCGACGCGCGCGGCGGACCCACCGACGTAGGCTGCGTACGCGACCACGTTATCCTTGCTTCCTTCAATAGGCAAGTAGACGACCCGGGTTTTGCCACTGGTGTTGCCGATAAAATCCGCAACGAAAGGTTGCGCATAAAAATTCGAGAAAACCTTCGGCTTCGTGCCGGCACTTTCGACGGGCAACCACATATCGTAGCCCGCATGCATAATTTGCTGCCAGTTGAATCTCTTAATCCCAATGCTCAGCCCGTACAGCTGGAAATCTACCTGCCATAGCGCGCTCCCGAGGACTGCTTGATAGTCATAGTTGTGACCTTTGTTAAGGCTGTTGCCGACTTCAGAGATGGTGAAAGGGATGGTAGGGTGACTTTTTTGGAGATACTCGATGAAGGGTTTGTATAGATCGAGGCGAGAGGAAATTTTGGAGTGCGTCATGAGGCCGGGGCCTAGCTCGGGGGCTCCACCCCCGCTAGTTTGATAGTAGTGGTGCGCGACGGTGTTGACAATTTTCTTCTTGTCAAGGCCAAAATCGAAGATAGTTTTCATGGAGAGAGGACGTCAGTACTGCGTTTGACGAATTCAAAGACGTGTGCGGTGAGTGGAACTGACACGTCGAAGATATAGCCGTCGGGCCGGCTAAGGTGGGCCGAGGTGTCTAAGGCTTGGAATATGGGCCCTGATGGTAACTCAACGTTTTTTAAAATCTCCTCCGCATATTTGGTGAAATTGCCAACGTAGCTAAATCACCTAAGTCAGCAGAGCTCTCACGGATTGAGGCAATTAGGGAATTGCTAACGTTTCATTCGTCATAACCCCTTGAAACTCTGGCGGTCCCAACTTCGAATTGCCTAACTTGCCATACAAGTCCGCCTCATTGCCCACTTCAATAGCTTGGATCTTGTCCTTGCCAATTCTTTGAACTGCAGCCTTGGCCCATTCGACCGTCTCACTGACATTGGTGGTAGCCAAGGGGACTTGCACGATGTACGACGCATCCGGGAAGTTTTTAGTTAGGTCCTAGAAGGCAGGACCAATCATCGTGCCACCGATATCTTGGTAATTATCGACCTCGGCGCGGGGAATAGCAGCTTCTTTCTGCTTTGGGAGGTATTTTGCGTAGTCAGCGGACGTTCCCCCAAGGCGGATGATAGGCTTCCCGCCTGTGCGGCATGTGATGGCGTTCATTAAATTTTTCGAAAACTCATTCGGCTTGCCGGAGTTGCCTATCATTCACATGAGCAGGTCTATGCAGTTGAATAGATTTGGGAAAGACAGAACCTACTCTGTGCATACGGCACCCAGGAAGCTTGTTCAAAAGCGAATCCGGGGAAGTTTGGATCAACATTTTGTGAAGCTCCTTCGGGCACTTCACCGGGTAGAGTAATAGAGTTACTGCAGGAAGCTCGCGGGAGTACGGTCGCTAGAGTCGAGGGTATTAGTCCCAGGAATGGTAAATATCGCAGTTGCGTTGGTGCCATAGATACAGGCAAGTCGCTGAGATGACAGGGCAAAGAAAACTATTACGGAGCGCTGGAAGACGAAATTGACTTCGGAGGATAAGGAAAGAGGTGTCGCAGAGAAAGCTGGAGGTAACAGAACGTTGCAGCATCGTGAGTTATTTGATGGTCTCCCTCGGTGACTTGATAAACGTCAGGACATCACCAGCAATGTGGCTGCGTTGGGAGATAACATGATAATCTCCGGAGCGGGTTGAGGCGCTCCAGGCCCCCAAGCATGCCCGCTCCCGAGGATTTCTTTATTTAGAGTTGTATACCAACAGGCCGTCGATTCAATCCGCAGCCGAACCGTGATGCATTAGGGCTTCGAAGGAGCAACTTGGTGCACCTAATTATGGTGTACGAAAGACTGTTTATGTACAAATGTCACCGAATAGCACCGATTGGTGTTGTAGCCTACATTGGTCTGTTGTGGCCTACACTTGTCTATCACCGCCTACACTAGCTGCTCTGCAGCCTACTTGCAACCTGCTTGGCACCCATCTGCCTAGTCACTCCTTTTGGTATATATACATCATCTAGATAGCCCTTAATTCATCATGGGGTTACTACTACTTAGGTTGTCTGCACTCGGTGATAACAAATTAGGGCCGAAAGAGGATTGTGATCAACAAGAGGAGAATTAGATCCCTGCAGGGGAACTCAACAGATCCCCTTGTTGCGAGCCAGGTCAGAGGAACCGAAACGCTATCTCGCATGGGCCCTATCATCCCTAAATCTCTGACCGGACGCAGTGTAAAGATGTCAAGCAACCTCATGAATTGAAAACTATGGATGGCTATCCTACTTAAATATGTGCTTTGTAGATGAGAATAGGGGGGATCGACAGGAGACGATCGTCAGGAGAAGATCGTCAGGAGAGGATCATCAGGAGGATCAACAGGAGAACTCAGTATACAAGCAATGGAGTTACCTGAGAGGCCAGCACTCGGTTACAAAATCTACTACTAGGATATATTTGTCGCATATCCTTGCCTCTTAGACTCCCTACTGATTGACACCTCATATTTACCGCCTTGTGCAAAATAACATTCCGCAACGTCTCGACCTCCACAATTTTCATCGTTCGGCATTGCGGCACTATTGCACGAAGCACTAAACTCCGACTTCAATCGCGGCACAGCATTCTATCTCGTGGTATTGCCTGCGGTTTCCTTAGACGGCCGTCCAACCCACCCTAGAGCAACCGGTCTTAGATTCGTGGATTCATCAAGAAATTCGCTTTATTCGTAATAAGAGAGCGCGGTATCCTTCCCTCTTATGCTTCAGGCCAGCAGAAAGACTAACTATCCATCGGACTTGACTATGGCGGGTCAGTTGGCGATCTCAACACCGCCTGCTTCACAGCCTCAATGCTGCCCGGGCTTAGGGGTCTTATCGATAGGTGAATTAAAATTACAAATGAATTCGCTTAATTCTGAATAATTCTTGGCAATAGTTCGAACTACTTGCCCATCCTCACATTTCGCATTCGGATATCATGCAATCCTGCCTTGAACAGTCCTTCATATGTTCGCTGAAATCGTCTTGGTTGTTTTAGCGCTCGGTGCTGCGCTACCTGACGCACGGGCCTATCCGACGCACTTTTTTGGCATATCTCAAAAGTTCAGTCGTGAAGCTTTTGAGCCACACACAAAAGAAAAATTTTTGAGATTTTTTTGGAGCGAAAACCTACTAACCACAAAGAAGCTCATCAACTACTCAAATTAACTGCGATATCGCTATTGAAGAACTATCTTCTGTCCTCATTGGTCCTATACAAGGGTTACCTCTACCACTTCATCCTAACATATACTCTCAATCTCTTCATCCAATTCAATTCCAAGAGGCTTGAAAGTTTTCCTTCTTTTTTTTTCGTCCGTTTAAAGTCGTTTTAGAGCCATTTAGTAGCCTTACGTATGAATTTTGCTTCTTCCCTTTTAATGTGCCTTTTCTACTTAGCCATCCTCTCCTCGCGCCCCATTGTTCGAGCAACCTTACGCTCTTTAAGTAGCCGTTTCTTTTCAGCATTGTCCTCCTTACGCAACTCTTCCCATTCTTTCTCCTCCCTCACGGTACGCGCTCCTCCTTCTTTCTTACACGTGCGATTACATATTTATTAAACCCTATTTAGCCTATAAAATATGGCCATCCCATCCAGAAGCGCGCAAAGTTCGAAAGTTAAAGTCTTACTCGGGCCCTTTCGGCTGCTGCGCAGTTTTTCTGCAAAAAAGCCCGTGCATAGCACGGGCCTCCTAGCTCAACAATAATCACAGGCTCAACGATAATTTTACCCTCACTACACCTATCTACATCAAAACGCTGCCATTTTCTATTGCGCAAAATGACCAACAGTGCCTCAAAGGTCTCTACATACGCCCTTGAATGCCAGCTTATCGCAAAAGGCGCTGCAGAGCTGCAGAAGTACAACAATCCGAATGTGAGCGCGTACGCGCGCGATCGAGGGCTCAACTATCAACGCCTCCTACGCGCTTATAAGGGTGGAAAAAATTGCTTAACGCGCCCATCTACGAACCGAAAGCTCTCTGAGGAGCAAGACCTTGCCCTTAAGCAATTTCTTAACGCGATTGACAATATTGGCTTTGGTATACACGCCGGATTAGTCGCCCAGTAAGCAGATGCGCTGCTGGCAGAATCCCACACTGGAAGTGAACCCCCACTCAAGGTGGGCAAGCACTGGGCTAGCTGCTGGCTCTCAGAGCATGTAAAGTTCAGGAAAGTCAAAGCTAAGCCTATTGACGTTGCTCGCAAGCTGGTTCCAGAGGATTCAGGCTAATATAGAGGAACTAGGCGTCCTCCTAGAGGATATGTGGAATATGGATGAATGTGGGGTTCGAATTGGCGTCGTGAAGAACCAATACGTGTACACGAAGCACGGCAAGGAGATTATTATACCACATGCAAATAACCGTGAGCAGATTACCTTAGTGGAGTGCTGCTCTGCAGATGGCTACTTTATTGAGCCTATGGGTATTATTAAAGCTGCCACAATCCTTAAGCACTAGGTAGCTATTTTGCCTAACAAATACTTACTACATAAAACAGAGTCAGGCTACAGTAATGACCAGACGAGCTTGGATTAAATTCAGCACTTTAATAAGATGACTCACTATCAAACAAAGGACGTGTGGTGACTTCTTATTATTAACAACTACGGCTCTCACGACACAAAGGAGTTTTGTAAGTACGTAGAGAGTCATAAGATACAGCTTATTAAACTACCTCTGCACACTACCCACTTCCTACAGCCACTAGATGTAGGCTGCTTTTAGCTATTAAAATGGTACCATGGCCAGGTGCTAGATTACGCTACACGCTGTAAAGCAAGGGACATTAATAAGGTAGATTTCCTAGCGATTATTAACGACGTACGTTAAGAGGCGTTTAAGCCTAGCACAATCTATAGTGGGTAGCGATGTACAGGACTACGTCCATTTGATTCTAAGCAAATAGTCAGCTAGCTAAGCACTCAGGAAGATGTTAACACTAAGTAAGAGGTGGAATCCATCCCTATGCCTATGCCCCAGGTTATTACTCCCACTTTCAACTCGTTAGATTTAGAGAGTGAGAATAGTAACCCTATTCTTACTACTTCTAAGCTAAGCAGCCGTCAGCTACGCGAGCATCTCTATAAGGTACAGGACCTAGCCATAGCTAAGTCGTACATTCTTAATCCTGGGGATTTCGGCTAGCGTATACTTAAGAGTGTTTAAGAGCTTATACAGTAGTTAAAGCAAGTTAATAGTATACTTATAAGGTGCCTTTTATATCCTATTACTACTAATATACTTCGTACACTTAAAGGGATCTTAGTTATTACTAGAACTACTAAAGGACTTTAGCGTTAACTAGAGAGCTTTTAGGTAGCTAAACTTACTAAAAAGTAGCACTAGAAGCGTAAGAAACGTGCTCTTAATATTAATAGAAGTCTAATTTACATAAAGAACGCCCGCTACATAGTATAATAATATAGATAGATAATATTATAAAGTAGAAGAGACTCCTTTAAGTAAAAAAGAAGCAGGAGATTATTTTATTATTTAATAAATAAAAAAAGCTCTACTTAAACTTATATAACTAAAGTAAGAAGTCTTTAAAACACTAGCTTAAAAATATTACTAGCTTATAAGATATAAAGTAGTAAATATACTCTACTAATAATAAAGATAAAGAGATTATTTTCTAAGCTCTCTATTAAGCTAATTTTAAGTATATAAGTACTAGAAAATAGTTTTAGCTTTACTATATAATTAAATATAATTTAACTACTATTATAATAGTAAAAGTACTAACTTATAGTACTCTTAATTTCTATATATAACTTATATATAAAAAGCTGTTATATTTACTAGATGTTAAATTATAGGTACTAAATAGCTAGTAAGTTATTAAGAAAACTTAAACTAAGCTACTTAAATAGGGTAACGCTTTTTTCATAATATTTATAAGCTTTAAAGAGTTTTATAAACTAGTTAACTTAAAGTAAACTAACTAAAGCTTCTAATTCTTATATATACTCTATTTTATATAATAAAAAATATGGTTTATATAGTAATATATATAGTAGATTCATATTTTATTATTAAGCTTATAATTATTATTAATCTAAGGGGCTTATGTTATGTACAGACTTTTTAATAAATAAACTATATAATAACTAAAAAAGCTAAAGTAAACTTCTAGTTAAATTAAAACTTTAGCTAAACTATTTTAAAATATACTAAAAATTACAAATTTTAAAACTATGTATTTTAATAATAATATAATAATAAATTCTAAAAATTTAAATATAAATCTTTATACTTTAAAAATTACTGTAACTAAAAAATTTTAAAATAAATTTCAAATAATTATAATAATTGCTATTTGTTAAATTACTAAGTAATAATAATAGCTATTTTTAAGTTTTTTATAATACTAATATATTTTATTTAAAAATTTTTTTAATTATAATAATTTTTTGTAATGGGCTAGAGCTTAGGATGGTTAATTAAAATAATTATTTTAGTTTTAACTCCATACATAACCACGTGACCTTAGTAATTTAATAAAAGTTAACTATTAAATCTCTATAACGTATGTAATTAATTTTTTATTAAATTCACTTTATTTACACCTAATTACTATTATTAGCCTAGATTCTTATATTTAGATTTAATTAACTTTATTTCTTATAAGAGGCTAAGAGGCTTTTGGTAGTATAATTAACTTTATAAAAGAATAAAAAGCTTTCTAGTATTTAGGAATACTATCTACTAATATAATACGTATTAATAAATACTAATAACTACTTAGTATTTATACTAATAGCCTGAGTGATGAACCTACTTAATATAGAATATAATAATAAATAGTTTAGCTGCAAACTATGCTAGTTACTTACTTTATAAGAGTTAAAAATTTTAGCTATTAAAATAATAATAAGCTAAATAGAAATTAAACTTAATAACTACCCTACTTAGCGTGATAAAGGAAAAGTTTTATTTTTAATAAATAAAGCCAGCAACAGCACCTCACTTAAGGAGATTATAAATATATTATAAGTAATATTTAAAAAACTAACTACACTAAAAGGTCGTAATTTCTTATTAAGGCTATTTTTATAAGTTCTAATAATAATACTAGTAACTTCTTTTATACTAACGCTATAACTAGTAATTAAATTAGTAGTTAAACTATTTAATTTTTTTTAAATCCTTTATATTTAATAGCACACGGTTTTTTTACTCTACGTTTAAATATTAAGCTAAAGTTAAGTTATAATTTAATAAATACTATATAGGTAGTAAGAAAGAACAGATAGACTATCTCTTTTAGTATTTAAAGAGATAAGTAACATAAATTATTTTTTTATAATTCTTTAATTAAAGAAATAATACTACTCTTAAAGTAATATAAGCGTTTATGGACTTCTAGTTTAAAAACTAGTATTAAAGATAAAAGTCTTTAGATAAGTTACTATTATAGGTTACTAACTTACTAATATAAATTATACTAGTAACTAGCCGTTTAACTAATTATATAATATCTTAGTTAGTTTTCTTACTTCCGGATTAAATAGCTTATTAGACTTAGTAGAAGTTAATTAACTTAATAAAGATAAGAAAAAGCAGATATAGTAAGTTAAGATTTAATAGAATAGTATTAAACTATTTCACTTAAGGTGTAAATCTTAATTTTAGAGTAACTATAAAGAATTAAAAGTAATTATAAGCTATTTAATGCCTTATACTTATAGCAAATCCTCTATATGTATATTATATACTAATTAAAAGTATATTAGATACTACTAGAGAAGATAAAAGGAGATAAGTTCTTATCTCTATTATCTATACTTATTTTTCTTATGTTTTGTTATAGTAGATTACTTAACCTACTCTAGATACTACTTTTTATAAAACTTAAACTTACTTTAGAATAAGTTTATTTATAAGTTCTATCTACGCTAGTTTACCTCTACTTTTTAGTATTATTTATATATTTCTTTATATTATTTCTTCTATAGTAGTGCCTTCTTAGCTATACTTTTATTTTTATTACTATTTATAATATTATTTTCTTTCTTTAAGCTTTTAGCCTGAAGGTTATTCCGTTCTTTTTTTTATAAGCAGTATAAAGATAGCTAGTTCTTTATGTGAAAGCTAAAATTATAAAAATCTTTTATACCTTTCTTATCCTTTTAATTTCCTAAGAATAACTTGAGTAGAATTATCCTTAATATAAGCTTACTATTTAGTAAAAAAGGTTTAAGAGAATAGCTATTAAATACTATTCTTATATTTTTAGTGCTAGAAGGGTAATTATATTTATCTAAAAAATCTAGCCTCTAGGCAATATTCTAAGTATATTAATTAAAATATAAAGTATAATTTTATTATAACGTAGTTTAAGTGAAATTATTTTAACTAAGATAAAAAAAAGCTTTAGTAGTAACTCTACACTACTAAGGAGAAGTTACTTACTATAAGATTTTATAAACTTTATCTTTATTACTAGCTAGCTTAAATAGATTCTTAGAAAAAGGAGATATTCCAGCATGAGCTTACCTTAATTAATAAAGTTTATATAATAGAAAAAGAAAAGTAAAGTTATTAGAATTAATTTAATATATTATAATTTATAGTATCTAGTATCAGCTCGTCTTCCTTCTCTAGTTTTAAATAGAATATTCTATATTCTCTATATTTATTAGATATAGTATTAGAGTAAGCCTTTACTACTTTATCTAATAATACTAGTTAATTAGCTTTAAACTATTCTTTAAGTTTCTAACTGGCTTTTATATATTATCTTTAGGTCCGTAGTTTTTCTATTTAACTAGATATTTCCACTAATACCTAAACTATTAATAGTTTAGAATTTATTAGACTTTATACTTAGTTATATCTTTTTTGAGTTTAAGTTTTATCTATAGCTTAGCGTTTTATAGTGCTGGTTCTAATCTTAAAATATAAAAAACTAAGTAAATTCTTATGTTCTTAAGTAGTTATAGTTTGTAATTTATAGATTCTATTTATCTTTTCACTTTAAATAGTCCTAATTTAATGTAATCCAGTTTTTTTAATAGTTGTTTTATTTCTAGATTTTTTTATAATAGGAAAACTCTATTCTCTTTTTTGAAAATTAGTTTCTTAATTTTAAGTTTATCTTTCTGCTGTTTACTAAGGTCTCTTTTCTAAATAATTTTACTTACCATTTCTTAGTAAAATTAATGTAATTTTTTAACTTTTATTTTTACTAATTTTAATATTTTATTTAGTTTTCATGGTTCTCGATAAGCCGTAGGCTTATAACTATAATTTATAAAGAATAGTAATTTTCTTATAATTAATGATTTTACAGAGTTATATATAAACTCAGCTATTAGTAATAGGTTAATCTAATTATCTTATTATTTATTAATATATATTTATAGATATTATTCTAATGTCTGGTTTATTTGTTTTATTTATTTATTTATTTATAAGTAAAATACTATTAAGAGGCGATATTTAGCCTCTAGCTTCTTTATAAACATTTTCTAAAATATTAACGTAAATAATTTGTCTCTGTTTGTAATAAGTTCTTATAGTAACTTATATTATATAATTAATAGTTTAATAAGTATAGTTACTAATTCTTCCACTTTAATTTCTATATATGTTAGTTTAAAGTATGCGTATTTCATAAGTTAGTTTATTATAACTAATATTATATTCTACTATTAGCCTTAAACAGTGGTTATTGTTAGTATTCCTATAATAAAGTTTATTATAACTGACTTTTATAGTAGGTTTAGTAAAGGAATTAGTTATATAAGTCTATATTTCTTATATTTTAATGCTTTATTTTTTTTATACTTAATACACTTTAAAAGAATAGCTCTAACCTTTTTCTATATTCTAGAAATCTAGAAATATTAGTTAATTCATTCTATAGTTTTCTTGACTCCTTAATGTCTGTGTATTTTAGCTAAGTATTAGTCTTTAATAAACTTAGTCTATAATACGTCTAGTATATAAATTATCTCTTAATCTAAATTCTAGTATAGTTATCTATTGTTAAAATTCCTTATTTATTTTTTCTAGATATTTTTAATAATGATTACTGTTTTAATATCTATCTATAAGCTTCCTAGAAATCTATCTAGTCCTTATCTGAGTATTGTGTTGTAGATTTCTAGTATATATCTTATATAGTCTGTTTATTAACTAAGTGTATTAGCCGCTATATTTTCTTTTCCTAATTTATAAAGTATTTAAAAGTCGAAAATAGAAACTAGTTTTTATTACCTAACTTGTTATTAATTTAGCTTCTTAGTTATCATAAATGCTGTTAGATTTTTATAATTTAAATATACAATAATCTAGTACGTAGCTCCTTTTAAGTAATATCTCTATTTTTTAAATACTTAAACTATTACTAATAGCTTTTTATTATAAATA
This sequence comes from Zopfia rhizophila CBS 207.26, assembly GCA_010093925.1. NCBI lineage: Eukaryota > Fungi > Ascomycota > Dothideomycetes > Zopfiaceae > Zopfia > Zopfia rhizophila. The sequence goes on along the minus strand of ML994718.1, from coordinate 292,579 downwards.
TTATAGTTTAACTTAGGAGTTATAAGTTTATAAGATAGAAAGTCTATTAGATATTTTTATTTATTATTTTATATTTATAATAGAATAGCTCCTATAGCTCTGTCTAATGCGTTTATATATATCTCTATTTAAAATTATAAATTAAACATCTTTAATATCAGCGGTTGTTAGAATATTTCTTTTCATATTTTAAAAGCATTTTCCTTATATTATTCCTACTTAAATTGTTGATTTTTCTTAAGCAATTCTGTTAAGGGTGATGTGATTTTTAAGTAGTTCTTAATAAATTATCAGCAGAAACCTATAAATCTAAGGAAAGAATAAACTTGTTTTGTGTTTATTAGTATTAGCTAAAATAGAATATTTTTAGCTTTATTTAGGTTAACTGCTATTCCGTTTTAGGATACTACGTATCCTAAGAACTTAACGTCTATTCTATAGAATATATATTTCTTTATTTAAATATATAGCTTATGTTTCTTAAGCTTTTGTAATACTCTCTTAGTATACTTAATATATTCTTTTAGCATTCCATTTATGTATACAAGCACGTTATTAAAATATATTATTATAAATATATCTAGATATTCTCTTAGTACTTAGTTAATAATTGTCTGAAATATTATTAGTGTATTAGTAAGTTCTATTAGCATAACTAAGTATTTAAATAATCTATATCTTATTTTAAATACTATTATCCATTCGTGTTCCTTAGTTATTTATATCTAGTAGTATTTATTTTTAATATTAAAGAGACTAAACCACTTAGCTCCTCTAAGTTTATTTATAAGTTCTAATATTAATAGTATTAGATAATAATTTTTTACTATAGCTTTGTTAAGATATCTGTAGTTAATATATATCTATAATTTACTATTTTTTTTTATATAAAGAGTATTAGTAAAGCCATCCTGCTTTAGCTAGTTTATATATATCTCTTTTATTAGTTTTTCTATAGAAATCTTTATAACTCTTCTTATTAATAAATGGGTACCTAATATAATAGTTCTAGTTTTAAATCTATTTCTTTCTTAAGTGTAATTTTATAGTCTTAGTTTTAGTATTCTAGTAGTTAGTCTTTAGCTTTCTTAAAGAACTATTTTCCGAATTCCTTTTTATATTCTTTTGATATAATGAATTTAGTATCATAAATCATTACTTTTTTTATCTATATTATTACTTATTATTACTATCTATAGTGGTTATTCCTGATTCTTATAGTTTTACTTTTTTAATTAATAGTTAGGTTTTATCACGCTAGCTAGTTCTATCTTAAGATAAGGTCCTTACTATCTAAATTTATAATTTTAATATAACAGTTATCTCTGTAACCTACTACCTAAATAGTTACATTCCTTATTTTAAGATTAATTAAATCTTTTTTGAATATTACTAGACTATTATCTATGCATCTTACTTATATAGGTTTATTTAAAACTCTAGTTAGTATTTAGTATCTCTATATTTACTTATTTAATATAAGTGTTTTACTAGTTCTACTATTTATAAGTGCTAGTGTTTAATTACTGTTAATATATATATCTATATATAGCTTATTCTCGTGTTTCTTTTAGTTTAGTTATGTGTATATAATTAATATATTTTTTCTAACCTTTTCTTAGCTCTTTAGTAGCTTAGTTATAGTCTACTAGTTTTCTAGTTTTTTATCTATAGCTAACTCCTAAGTGGTAGTTATTTTCTTAGTGTTTTTATTTTAGGCTTATGAATTAAATATCTCTAGAGTTAGCATGCTTTCTGTTCTAGTATTTTATGTATATTTTTAGTCTATTCTTTATAATCCTAGCACTTCTATTCTAAGAAATATTCTTAATATATAAGTTTTTTATATAAGTCTGTGTCTAACTATTTTTTTTGATAGTATTTAATTTAGTATTATTAATATTCTATTTAGCACTTATCCTATAATAGTTACCTATATTAGTTTAAGTTTAGATTCTATAATTTATTTTCTAAATCTATATAAACTAGTTCTTATTATAGACTAAGTTTCTTTTTATTTACTAGTTATTATAATATTTTTCTTATCTTAAGTTCTTTAACACGTATAGCGTGTTTGTTTTATCTATAATTTATTTCTATATAATCTAGTATTATATATATCTAGTATTTCTGTTTTATTGCCCTGTTTATAGTATTGTTATCTTATACTTATAAGGTTAATAAAAAAGTGTCTTTTTCCCTTTTATTTTAGTTCTATTTTAATTCTAAATATCCGATAGGGTAACAGTACATTATATTAGTTAAAATTAGTATTAATTCTTATTAGTAAATTTCGTTTATTTATGTAGTTAATTTTTATTTAGTTAATTCTCTATACTACTTATTTCCTACTAATTATAATACTTATTAGTATTTATACATTCCATCTCTTAAAATAACTTCCTAGTATTTAGTAATGTAGTGTTTTTTTTAGTAGTATTTTAATTTATATATCTAACAATATCCCCAGCGCATTTGCTGTATAATTATTATAGATATAAATTCTTTACTCTCTTTTATTTCATGATTTTTTTATTATTTAAACTTTTAGTTTTCTTCTCTGAAGGGTTCACCTTCCTGTTCTATAATCTTATAAAATTATTATATTTCTTTTTTAGTTTTTATATTATGTTATTAAACTGCTGCCTCTTATATTATAGTAATTATATTATTAGGTTATTCCACTAGATAATTCTTAACCTGCTAATACAGTGTTTATATTCTTATCTAAGATATATATAACTCCTATATATTTAGTATTATTTTTTTTAGATTTTTTATGTAATAGCTCTTTACGTTATCTTATTTTATACTTATTTTATTTAAACTATAGCTATTTTAATTTCCTTTAATGCTTTAGTCTAAACATAAGTCTTCTTAACATCTAACTATTATTATTTATAGTTTTTAATAAAGTATTTTTATTTATTATATCTTAAGCTGGCTTTGTGTGCGTAGTGTTTTATTTATTTTTTAACTCACTTTCCTTACCCTTTTCTAATAAATATTTATTTAATATTAATATCTATTTTATTATAGATCTGGTTGTTTTTTCTATTTTTTTTTAAATATATAAATTATTAATCTTCCGCATGCTTTTTTCTTTTACTCTTATTAATACTAGTAATTATTAATACTTACTATTTATTTAATAATTTCTAGTAAAATACTTAGCTATTTTTCTTTAGAGATTTCGTCCTTAATTCTGTTTTTTAGTCCTTTATAGTATATTATAATCAGTAGTTAGTCTACCTAATTAAGTTATAATTAAATTTATTTAAACTCTATTATATAATTAGTTGCTGATATTTGCTATTTAAGTTACTAAAGCTTTTAAATTATCTCTATCTCTTTATTAATTTCTCTAAAGATAATAATAATTTTTTATTTAAAGCATTTATAATTTTTAAAAGCTTGTTATATATTATTATTATAGTTAGCTAGTTCTACCGCTTCTAAATTAAGCTCTCTATTAACTAGATAATTTCTTACTAATAGTTTAAACTATTATATAGTTTTACCTATTATGTTTATGTTAACCACTAGAATCTAGTCCTAATTAGTTAGAAATAATTTTTAATTAAAATAATAATATAGGTCTATTACTGCTATAAAGGTCTTAAGTTTATTTTAATTACTATTAAATTTTTTAGAAGGCTATATCTTTACTATTTCCCTCCCTTAATTCATTCTAGCTTATTATTATAGGTTTATTAAGATATTACGTAACTTTATAATAGCTATTTTTTATTCTTAGGTAATTTATTATGTACTTTTAATTTCTCTAAATATATTTCTAGTTATAGATAAAGGTTCTACTATAACTTCTTTTTTATTATTATTTTCTTTAGATAAATAAAGTTCCTGTTCGTTTTTATAATAGGTTATTATAGACTTTTAATAATTAATTATTAGAATCTATCTAACAGCTTTTTCTATTCTTTTGAGATAGTAGTTATAATATTATAGATTACTAACTTATTAATATAAATTATACTAGTAACTAGCTATTTAATTAATTATATAATATTTTAGTTAGTTCCTTCGCTTCCGGATCAGATAGCTTATTAGACTTAATAGAAGTTAGTTAACTTAGTAAAGGTAAGAAGAAATAGATATAATAAGTTAAGATTTAATAGAATAGTATTAAACTATTTTACTTAAGGTATAAATCTTAATTTTAGAGTAACTATAAAGAATTAAAAGTAATTATAAGCTGTCTAATGTCTTATACTTATAGCAAATCCTCCGTGCGTATATTATATACTAATTAGAAGTATATTAAATACTACTAAAAAAGATAAGAGAAAATAAGTTCTTATTTTTATTATTTATACTTATCTTTTTTATGCTTTACTGTAGTAAATTATCTAATCTACTTTAGATACTACTCTTTATAGAACTTAAACTTACTTTAGAGTAAGCTTATTTATAAGTTCTATCTATACTAGTTTACCTCTACTTTTTAATATTACTTATATATTTCTTTATACTATTTTTTTATAGTAGTTTTTTTTTGGTTATATTTTTATTTTTATTACTATCCGTAACAGCTGCAAAGCATGAAATAGAAAAAAAAGTTAGTAAAAAAAAACTATATAGAGTTTAATAAGAAGTTACTGCTAGTAGAAAGTGATTAGCTAAATAAAAACATAAAAAAAAGTATATTTACCTAGGGATTAAATAGAGAGCTTTAGAAGTATATTATAGCTTTTTTAATAACACTAAGCTTTAAAGAGAATACTTAAGAAGTAATTTATATTAATAATAATCTTATATAGATTATATTAAATAATTATAGGACTATTATAGTTATTTATATAACACTATTTATACTAATACTTAAATTAATAAATTAAAAAGTAATATCTACATATATAAGAGCAGTAAAGCTATAGGATAATTAATTTAAAATACTTTAAATAAGCTAAAAGAAATTTAACTAGTACTATAAGTAAGATTTCTATTATTAATACAGTTCTCCTAGCTATATAAAGAATAAGTATAAATATATAAGAGTAAATTAGTTATACCTAGCTATTATAATATTAACAAAAACTAAATAAATAAACGCTAATAAAAGAGATAAAGAAGATAGAAATAAAGGAGAAAAAAAAGAAGTATTAGAGAAAAAATAGCCTTTACTTTCAGTCACAAGCAGAAGCTTTTAGCTAAAATAGATAAAATAGTATTATAAAGAAAATAATAGAAGTTTTAAAATATATATATAAACATAGACTCTATTATTATATACTTTTTAATTAACTAGACGAATATTATATACATAATGATTAATACTAGGTATTTATGCTATAGTCTTATAAACTTTATCTTTACTACTAAAGTCTATTTAGCATATATTAATATAGCTTTATAGGAGATTATTAAAGTATATAAAAAACCTAAAAGAGTTACTTAAGTTATATAAATTAACCTTAATATTAAAGAATATACTAAATAAGTTTATATATATATTATTATTAATATGCTTAAATTTAATCTTATTTTAGGCAGGTCTTAAATAAACTAAAATAATATTATAATTATACCAGCAAAGAAATCGTTTTATATTCATACTTTAAGAATAAGAGTTTATAGTAAGGAAGAGAATAAACTATGTTAGTAAAAACTAATAAAGATTAACACAGCTACTTTTTTAATATAAATAGATAAATTAAAAAAAATAAGTAAGATATATATCTTTATAGTATTACTAGCAGATATTTAAAAAGCCTTAGCGTTTAAATTAAAGCTAAATTCTAAAATATTACTTCCTAAGACTTATTAAAAGTACCTAAAGTTATTTTTAGAAAAGAAAATAGACAAGCTCCCACCACTATAAGGTTCTAAAATAAACTATTATATTAAATTTAAAAAGATTAATAAGAAGGACCTTAAGGTCCTATAAGGACTACTATATAATATATTAAGAGAGAAACTACTAGTACTATAAAAAGAGTTAATACTGCTATTAGAGAAGGGCTTTATTTATATAAGTAACTCTTTAACTATAGCTTTAATACTATTTATATATAAGTTTAATAAAGGTCTTTACTTTTACGTTAACTACTGCGTGCTTAATAAGATTTCTAAGAAAAATAAATACTCTCTTCCTCTAATCTATAAAACACTTAGCTAAATTAGTAAGGTAAGATAGTATACTAAGCTTAATATTTTAATAGCCTTCTATAAAATTTATATTATAAAAGAAAATAAATAGCTAACGGCCTTTTATATAAGATTTAAACTCTTTAAATAGCTAGTTATACCTTTTAGACTAGTAAAAGCTTTTAGTATATTTTAATAATATATAAATTAAACTCTACAGAAATATCTTAATAAGTTCTGTTTAGCTTTTTTTAATAACGTACTTATTTACTCTTTAGGCTTATTAGAAGAGTATTACTAGTAAATTAACTTAATACTAAAGAAACTTAGCGCCGCAGGTTTATATCTAGATATTAAAAAATATAAATTCAAAACTAAGAGCACGAAATATTTAGAGTTTATTATTAAAGTAAAATAAGAAATTTAAATAAATCCTATTAAAATAAAAGTAATTACTAAGTGACAGCCTTTAATAACTGTAAAAGAAGTTAGAAGCTTTCTTAAGTTTACTAATTTCTATTATTAGTTTATTAAATCTTTTTTAGAAATTACTGCTCTATTTATAAGACTTATGAATAACATACCGTTCTAATAGACTAATAAAGAATAGATAGTATTTAATAAGCTAAAAGAGATTTTTATATTAGAACTAGTATTAACCTAATTTAATTCTAATTATAAAACTATTTTAGAAGCTGACTCTTTAGATTATATAACTAGAGAAATTCTTTCATAATATAGTGATAATAGTATACTATATTTATGTATATACTTTTTAAAAAAGAATATACCTACAGAGTGTAATTACAAGATATATGATAAAAAACTTCTTATAATTATTTATTACCTAGAGGCATGAGACGCTAAATTATAGTTTATTAAAAAATTCTAGATTATTACTAATTATAAAAACCTTAAGTATTTTATAAGGTTTTGAAAATTAAGTAAAAGATATACGCGCTAGCAGTTATTCCTTAGCTGATATAATATAAAGATTTAATATAAGCTAGAGAAAGAAAATATATAAGTTAATACACTATTAAGACACAAATAGAATTATTTAAGTAGAGAAGATAATAAAAGGCTAAAAAGCTATATAATTCAGCTACTAAAGCTAGTAATCACATGTTAAAAAAAAGAGCTTAAATTAAATAATAATAAGTAAACAATATAGGCTTTCTCTGCTTAAATTAGTTTTTTAATAATTATAGAAAATAGTATAACTAAAGCCTAAAAGTCTTATACCTAAAAGTCTTATAATAAGTTTAAATAAAAATAGTATAATATAGCACTAGATAATAAAGTATATATAAGAGTAGTATAGCTTTTTTATAATTAAAAGCAGAGATTTTTTTTAGAGCTTAAACTAAAAGTTTCGCTAGCTAAGTACACAATTAACAAAAATAAAACCTTTTATTATTAGAATAGAAAGTAGGTACCTAACTTAGAGCTATTAAAAACATTAATTATTTATTAAATTTATTTATTATAAGTAATAAGACACCTAAAATAGTAGAGCACTTATTTAATATTAATAAGAAATTACTTTTAGCTAGGGATATTAAACCACGTATAGTATTATATTTAAAACTATAATATCTATAGCTATATAAAGTTATAAAGAGATTATTAGCAAGAGCTGTTACGCTTATTACCTATTTCTTAATTATATTTAAAAGAAGATCTTAATAGATTTTGTAACTAGATTATTAGAAAGTAATAGCTATATAGTCTTATTAGTAATTACTAATAGGTTAAGTAAGAACATAACTCTCTATTCTCTTCTAAACATAGATATTAAAACAGTAATATAGGCTTTTATCCGTAAGATTATTACTTATTATTAGATTTCTAATACTATAGTATTTAATTACAGTAGCTAATTTATTAGCGAGTTTTAAACTAAGCTTTATAAAATTCTAAGAATTAAAAGACGATTATTAACAGTGTTTTATTTATAAATAAATAGTTTAATAAAAAAAATAAATAGTATAGTTAAGGCCTATCTTTAAGTATTTATTGTGTGGGACTAAGTAAACTAGGTAAAGCTTTATCTAATAGCTAAGATTATAGTAAAAAGAAGAGACACTATTTTAATAGAAATAAGCTTATTCTTTTTTTAGTATAGATATAATATAGAACTGCTATAAGTGGATATTAGAACTAGGTATAATATAACAGCTTAAGACCCAAAAGCTAATACTAAAGAAATTATAAGAAAACTAAAAAAATATATTAATTTAGTATAGACAACTATAGCTAAGGTATAGTAAGAATAAGAAAAATAAATAAATTAACATCAGAATAAAGCCCTATAACTGCGTGTTAAAAATAAGGTATAATTAAAGCTTAATAACTAACTCTTTACTAGACAAAGAAATAAGAAGCTGGACTAGAAGAATGCTAAATATACTATAGAAAATATAATTAGTTTATATGCTATAAAGCTAAATACGCCCCCAAAGCTAAACCTAATATTTTATATAAATAAACTATAGCTAGTAAGTAATAAATTATTACTAAGCTAACTTATAAATAATTTTTAGCTATTATTAATTTAAGTAAATAACTATAAAGAGCACATAGTGCAGGATATTATTACTAAGATATAAATAAGATAAAGGCAAGACTACTAGCTATAATACGAAATAAAATAAAAAAACTATATATTAATAACTATAAAGCTAGTAAGCTAGCTAGAAGATATAATAGTATTAGATTATTAAAAGAAGTATACAGTGTCTTTATAAAGAGGTAGATATAAACTTCTACTAATAAATTACTAATAAGAGCTTTAGAAAAAGCTATAGTAAATAGAACTTAAAATAAGTTTATAAAAGCTTTTAGGTAAATAGTTCACTAAAAAACCCCTACCTAGTCTATAAGAAAAAGAGTAATGTAATAGGCTAGAGCTTAAAATAGTTAACTAAGATAATTATTTTAGCTTTAACTTTATGCGTAACTATATAACCTTAGTGACTTAATAGAGATTAGCTATTAAGTCTCTATAATATATATAGTTAACTTTTTATTAAATTTATTTTATTTATATTTAATTACCATCATTAGCCTGGATCCTTACATTTTTAGAGTATTAAAAAGTTTATATTTATATTTTTAGAATTTAGTATTATGTTGTAGTAAAAATATATTATTTTAAAATTTAAAATTTTTAGTAAGTTTTAAAATTATTTAACTAAATACTTATATTATAGTATTTTTAGTAGTCAACTACTTAAAAAGTACTTTATTATTTTATAAGTTAACTTTAAACTTTTTACACGTTACTTATAAATTACGTACTAGTATATATATTTTTTAAACTTTTAAGTACTTTTTAAAAATTTGTTTATAATTTATTTTGTACTTTTTTCTTGTTTTTTAAACTACTTACCATAAAATTTTTACGCATATAATATTTATACTTGTGATATAAATCCGTTTTTAATATTATTATAAAGTAATTGTAATATATTTTTAATTAATAATATTCTTAATACTTGCTATAAAGTATAAGCATATACTTTTGGGCCATTCTACTTAAAAGCAAGAGTTTTTTAATTATATTTGAAAAAGAATCTAATACTTTGGTCCGCGACTCGTAGTTTAATTAATAGGGGAATTTAATGAACATCTTAGCTGGCTAGAAATCAGTTAATGGACAGGCTAGGCTGGGGCGAATAGACACGGTTTTAAAATAATCTTCATCGCTGCTCAATTCCCAAGCTTTAATATCTTTAAGAGCCTTGGAAAGATAAATTTGTTTTGGTTCGCCGTGAAATATTACAGGTGATGACTCGTTCTAAAATCTATTAGCTGGAGGATATTTCCCTCTTCTTTTGCTTACTTTATACCATGTCCCAATAGAATCTAAAAAAATTCCGCATATGAAGATTCTAGCAGCCTTGAACCTAATTTTATCTCCTGTAATAATGTCCGCTACCTACGTTTTGAAACTGGGTTTTCGGTCGTCACGCCTATAACGGGTGTCGGGTGTGGGCATGGTGGCATGGTATTAGGGGTATATTTTGTTGAATTGAGGGACTAAGGCGTTTTTGTAGTCGGGGGTCTCCGGATACGTCACGGATGTAATGCCATTCAGCCGTCTCTATGCTGTTGACGAGAAGACGGGAGAAGATGTCTAGAAGAGTCGGTAAGACGTCGGAAGGTGGGCGAGGTGGGAAATATATAATGAGCGTTGGTGTGATGGAGCAGAAAGGAAAATGAGAGAATGGGTGGAAATTTCATATCTGCGTTTTAAGCTGGATGCTTTTGTGGGAGGGATGGGGACTTTAGGGGTGTAAATTGGGGTATATACGAAAGCCACGATAAATAGATAGGTCTAGATTGAATATTCGAGTGATATTGCAATGTCGTATCCGGGAAACCATTGATAACATCGGATACGTCACCGGGAGGATGAAGACGATGGTCATGTGAACTGTGGCAGGGAGGATCCATCATTATCCGTATATCAAGGCGGAATCGGAGGGACTAATGGACTACTACTCAACCCTTGACGAACTTGCCTGCTGAGGCCTATATGTTTACTTTCTAAATAGCCAGTTTAGAAGCAACCTACTTAAAATCACCAACAATATCACCCAATCCACTAAATGGATGGGTTAAACTTTCAACTCAAATTTCAATACACCTTGCACCTCATTCCTTTCCTAAATACCTATAGACACCCTCTAGTGTACTTGCTGGCTTCCATAGCAGTGGTTATAGCAAGTGACTTCTCACTTTAATATTTCTTGACAATCCTCGGGGCTTCGTTTATGTCCTTGCACTAATACGGTATTCTAAATTCTGTAACTCCAACCCGCATCAACACATCCCCTTTCTCTCCTCCCTACTCTAACGCTGGCTTCTCAAACGTTGTATCACCCGCACACAACACGTACTAGGCCAAGTAACCGAAGTAGTGTGGCAAGTGGCTCGTATGCTTGAACGTAGAGTCTGAAAAGGAAGCGCTAAACAACATCCAATCGTCCGGAGATGTATAAAGGCGCCGGTTAAACATGTTTAGGCAATGCAATACATGCCACATAGCGACCAAAGAGGGAATCTAGTGGGTATCGTTGTAGTAGGTCTAGACAAGGCCGCGTTCAATGTTGTGGTTGTCATTGTGACCGCCGGTTGCCATGAGCGCATCCTATGCCTCTTAGGCAGCGGCGTTGGTACCGAAAAGAGCGATTGCTTCGTTGAAGATTGTGAGGATTGTTGCAAGCAATCAGAATTTTAGTCTGAGTAAGAGAGTTGGTGGGCGAAGGTTTTCGCGAGCTCTGCTTCGTAGTGGTGCTGTGACTGGAGTACGAGAAGGAGCAGAGAGATTATGTTTGTGAAGAGGAGGATAAAGCTTAGGGGTCCTAACATCCATACGAAGCTGAGCCTTCTGTTCGTGATTGGGAACTGTTACCCCAGTTCAATGCCGCCGAGCAGAGATAGCTTGCTCCATCTTCTATTGCCTAAAGTTGGAGTGTCGGTGTCATCGTATGCATCCACACGCTGAGAGTGATCCATTTTAGAAACTCTTCGTAGAATTCAAGAGCCTTGGGAAAGTTTGGAGGACGATCGTCTAGGGCAACGCAGCTAAGATTTTCGACGTACTCTAGACAATCTTTGTCTCTTTTATTCTTGCCGGTGCTTACCGTTTTCTTAGACCGACAGGCTTCTCAGGGAGACAGCCAAAATTGATGTAATGCTTATTTAAAAACCAGTGACAGCCACAAGAATTCAGCTTCAAACTACTTTGGTTCACCGACAAATAGCGGTGATACACCGACGAATCACAGTGAGGCATATTTCCGCTTACAATTGAGGCTGCCTCCACCATACATGTCTCATACAGCATTTTTGCAATGACTTTGAGAACTTTATTATAAACCCATAACTTCACATGACTTCTTCCGTAGTGGTCTCAGTGGGAAGAAAAAGCGTGACATTGCCTTGCGGTCGACGGGGATATTTCAAGCGCCCTGATTGATCTCAAAGACCTCGCTGGGGAGTCTGATCACTTTCTAAGATTGGCTCACATTCTATTCAACGTCAGTCGTCGTCGCGATCCAAGATAAAGAAAGTGTAGAGTTCGCATTCGGATGGGATCACCTGACTTTGGAGGTAGCGAACGCAAAACAAAGAACTTGAGTATTAGGCTTGCGGTTAAGGGACACAAGCAGGGAAGGCGGCCTACCCGCACCGGCCAGACCCTTGCGAAGTGGCACATTCTAAGGATACAGAATGCAAGAAGAGGTTCTACTGTGGGCTGGCGCGTTGCAACCAACATCTCTCCTGGACTTCGCGCTGTGGCGGTTAAGCACCGCCGCATCCAACAATGCCACTAGCCACAGAGCCCGACAGTTCCTAGGCTAATAGAGGGGTTGTGAAAAAATACAATGTGGAGAGTGGCCATTCTCCTAACTCCATCTCTTTTTCATCCTGTACCAGCTGATTTATCCCTGCATCATATGGCCTAGTGGCATAGGTTAACGAACCTCGTTCACATATCATACAACGGGAGTCTCCACCAACGACCTTAAATGGGTTGGCTTTGCACCTAAGTTTGTTGCGTGCGGCCACATTGGCTGCAGTTAGGTTCATTTACACATGCAATGCTGAGCCAAGCGAAGATAGCGGATATGGTGAAAAAACTGATTTGTTTATTTCATGATACTATTTTGTATGCTGCTCCGAGGTTACCTTCAATACCTAGAATCCATGAGGCGATTACTCACACAGAATGCTTCAAACTTTTGGTGTTGACCGTTATCAACAAATACTAGCCATACACTAAGAAGGGTCAGTCGTCAATAGTCGACTTCTCGGCCGACGGAGAATCTACACTTAAACTGCAGCATCGCTGGCGACGGTCTTGCTTATCGTCGGCTGGATCCTAGGCGACCTGCTGCTTCCCGATGGTCGACTGCTGGATCCGGACAGCAATCGTGACAATCGCTCGCCAGGAACTAGCGTGTTCTCTTCTTCCTTCTTGAACGTGAGGTCTGGCTTGGCCCTAAGTAGCTCCCTGATCTCCTCGACAGTCTTGCTTTGCAGCGAGCTATAACCTTGGTTGCTCAAAGGATAGAGCAGCGCGTTCTCATCCCGTTTGACAAAGTCTTCGGTCGTTGGTGGAGCACGACATATGATGACATCGATATCTTGACGTATCTGCTCGCAGAAGATATCGAGAGGCAAGTCGTTTACATCGTCGCCAAATGGATTCTCAATCTCGCGGCCAATGAGAGCGATACCGAGGATGATATATGCGGCAAACATGGAAGCCGGAATGGTGACCCATCCTAGGGAGTTAAAGAGCTGGAATGGGAGGAGGAGAATGTACACCCAGGTGATCTGTGCAATGGCGATCGAATATGCTATAGGTAGTGGCGTGTTGAGCACACGATCAGTCCCGGTAAGAATATCATTCATCTGCGTAAGCAGTGTCATAGCTTGTGTCTGATATATTGGGGCTTTGAACGTGCCATTGTCGATGATGGTCTTGACGAATGCCGAACAATGGTCGAGTATTTCCAATGGGAGGTTGCCCAGTGGCTTTTTCGAGTTCCTGACGAGCTTGCGCGGATTTGATTCCGCCATAGGCAGGCCCAGCATCATTCCCACCACCTTCCATCGTGATGGCGGCTTCCTATCTTGCTTTTCTGCCTCATGCGCAAGGGTAGAGAGGTGTTTGATCCATGGATGCAGGTCTTCATAGTGCGCGAAGGGCTCAAACCGTAATTTGTTTAGGCGCAAAAGCAAATGCCACGAGCATATTGCAAAAAGTCAATTTCCCCAGCAAGTCCTCCTTCTCGAATTCTTCCCGCTCTTCAGCATGAATCCAGATAAGCCGCGCCAAACTCTGGGTTGCAAGTAACAACTGTGCCCAGTATTTACGTCCCTCAGTGTATCTCTCATAGGCAGTTGAACTTCGGAAGGAAAGGGCCATACCGACGACAAAACCGAGCACAGTAAGGAGGAGTTGATTGATGCCGACTGCCAATATTGTCAGATCCGTCACAGCCTGTTCGTGGAAGTCGGCTTACGGTCATGGACAAAGAAGGATATGCAAGTGATGGCAGTTGCCCAACCTCCCACGAAAAGGAGAGGAAGGACCATCAATGGCGTGACACTGCCATGAAGCTGGAGGAAGATTGGCCATCTCGAATGGTGGCTCAAGTCTCGAGGACCGACCTGAAGCAGGTGTAAGTGTTGTTCAAGCGAGCCGACTGGTTCACAGACGACGGAGCCTTCAGCGAAACCTGGTGTCCACTTACGAAGTAGACTTCAAGATCATCGCTTTCATCACTGTCGTCTGAATCTCGCCTCCTTAGCTCTGGGACATGTAACGTGTTACTTCCGTTAGTTCGTGTAATTCGCGGTTTCTCTGCGTTAGCCATGACGTCGTTGTCGAGCGCCCCGGAATCAAAGAAATGTTGGAGCAAGCCACGAGCCGCAATATATACCGGACAGGCATCGGGTTGGCCCTTTTAAGACACCAGAGAGGCGCCGCTGAATGGGGTTCAACCGCTCCGTTGCCGTGTTGCCGTGTGCTCAGATAAATGAGGACATTAACTTTCTAGCCTTTGTGAGTGAAGATTATACTTCTTTAGGTATAGTTGGTCCTCTTTCGGGATCGGACGGTTACACCATTCAGGGCGAGAGGTTTGGGAATAGTGGGGCTCCATACTTATGACGTGGACCGCTGCCAAGGAGGCAGCGTTTCGCCGCCACAACGCCACGCCCATGACAGTTGCCCATGGCTGCACAGCCTTCGGCTGGAATTGCAGCTTTATGGGAATAGCCGAGGGTGCATCCATATACCGTATTGGGCTCATGGGATACCGCTTTTTGTTTGTCACTGCACTGCTCAAAATCCGTAGTCTAGCGTTTGCCACGTCCAATCCATCGAAAGTTAGTAAGCTGAAGCTTGGACGTTTCTCCAGAGGGTCTAGTCGGCCGTTTCCAGATTTAGTAGTAACGCGCCTGAATTCGAATCCGCGCCCCATCAGAAATACCCCCCCAAAGCGGATTTACGTGATTTATTGCGCGCAATCGAATCTACCATGTCAAATTACCCTATTGACGGTGTTATAGCAATTTCTAGTGATAGTCTTAAGTCTCTAGTTAACGTCGTTAATACTACTAAAACTCCCTCTTTATTAAGCCACTCCTAGAAAATGCTTAATTCTTGTTTAATAAGTGTATAAAGTTACTAGGAGAGCGTACTAAGTATAAGCTGTAGAAAGACCAAGTTTTAGTATTACAAAAACTATATAATAGAAAAGATGTTATACTAGTATAAAGGGTATAGCTTATTATATAACGTTTTTATAAATACATAGGCCCTTAGACTTTCTTTTCTTAATAAATAAGGTTTTAATTAATAAAATAGTCTTACTTACAGCTCTTAGCACTCCATTAAATTATATTAATCTTAAGTATCTATAACCTTTCTAATAACATGTTAATATAATGCTTTTAAAGTAAAGCTATAAGTACTATAAATATTTTCTAATAAGAATAAATCTATAATTACCTTTAGAAAAATTAGTAAACGAAAATTTAGTAAAATAGTAGATAATTTAAGTATTTTTAAGTTAACTATAAGCACTATTTACTATTAAGTTTAAAACTAAACTAGTAATAATAATATTTACGTAATATTAATTTTAATACCTTTTTAATCTAATTATTCTAATAAAAAACTGAAGATGGAGAATAGTAGTAAGCTATTTAATTAAATATATAAAATAATAATTAATAAAGAAAACTAAAAAATTATAGCTGTAGTTTACTTAGTTTTTTAAAAAATTAGTATTAATAAACTTAACTAAAGGTAAATTAAAAACGTTGTAAAAGAATATTAAGATTTTAAATATAATTATACAATTATTTAAAACGTACAGCCTAAAAAGAGTAAGCTAGATAAGAAGAATAAATAATAATAAGTTAACTACTTATAGTAGTTAATAAATAAGTACAACCTATATTTTTTTAAGCTTATATTTATTTATAATAATAAGACTTTAAAGCCTTTTAAAGGTACTAATAACTATAAAAGTAAGTAAAAGATTTCTATATCTTAAAGTTATAATATTAATTTAAATAACTTTATTATATAGGTTAATTTTCCTTAGTTCTTTTTTATAATTTATATTACTATATTCTCTTATATTATTTACTTATATAAGAGATTTTATGTTATCTAAGTAATTACTTTTAAGATTAAAAAAGATTACTTAAAAACTAAAGTTATAGCTATTAATAAAGAAGATTAATTATATTATAAATAGTAGTAGAAACAGGCTCTTATTTCTAGCACGTCTAAGTACAAATAATTAGAGAAAATTATTAATAAAATTAAAGCTAAAAATATTAAATATTAATATTAATACTTAAGCTATAGTAGAAAGGGCCTATATAATAAAAAATTACTAAAATAGGTTTTTAAGTATGAAATTTTTATATACACTAAATGTAAAGATATGAACGGAATCTAGTACACTAAAAATATATTAAAAAAACACGTATTTTCATACTATAAAGTAATTAGAAAGAAGAATTATAAATTATAAATTTACTTTATAGAAAATAATATTTATTTCTATTAAGCTACTTACTATTATCTTTAGTATTATAATAGTGCTACTTGCTTTGCTTACTGTAGACTATATAATATTATAATTAGCTATGCTAGCTATAACCTAGCGTAAAGCTTAGAGCATAGCTAGCTTACACTTAAGTTATATACTATTCTATTTAGAGATAAGCCCCCTTTATATCTCTTCTCTCCCTATCTTAGTGTAGCTAAAATAGAGCTAACTTATTTTATTAACCTGTATCTATACTATAACGCGTGAAGACCAAGCCCGTTATTACAAGTATATAATTTATAAAAAAGAAATTAAGTTTATTTTTTATTTACTTTATTTACTAAATTTACACTTAATTAAGTAATGTTTTAATAGGTTAAATGGTTTTATTAATAGTTATATTATAACATTTTTTTTATAAATAGTAAAGAAAAAGGTAAAAAAATAACTAAAGTTAATTTAATAAAAGGATTTTATAATAAAGTTATATATAGCTAAATATCTTTATTTTAATTATTTTATATATGTATTATAGGACGGGCTGTGGCTCCTATATATTTAAGGTTTTTACATATTATACGAGAATATATAGCCTTTATTTCTATACTATAAAAAGACAATATATAGATCTCTTTAACGTAGTGAGTATGAGTATATACTATATTAAATACTTTAGTAGTTTATAAGATTATATAATAACTTATTTACATAATTATTCTAATAATATAAAGATGTGATGAGTAATAGTCTAGCTAATTTATTATATAACAATTCTAAAAGGTTACTTTAAGAATAAGAGATAAATATAAAGAAAAAAACTATCTAAAAGCTAAAGAGGACGCCTTTTATATAGTAAATTCTTTACTTATAATTTTACCTAGTAATAAGCCCTAATAAGTATGCTAAGTTCTTATTACTACTTATTATACTTATTTATTATATAACTATATATATAAGATATTACGTGTCTTTCTTACTATTAACTTTATTAATTATTTTAATAATATTAGCTAGAATTGCTGTTTTCTGTTTAGTCTTTTAGAGTATCTATTCTATCTTTTATCTAGTAATAAGTTTTCTTATATATTTTTTACTAATAGCTAGTAATCTTTCTTTAGTTAGTTTACTACCTCCTATTTATAATTATTACCTATAATAAACTCTTATTTATTACTAACTATAATACTTGCTTTTTTTTTTTAAACTTTTAGCTTAAAAGTTTTTTTTACTTTGGGTTTTGAGTATAAGAAAAGTCTGTCCCTTTAAAAATATTATAAGCACCTTTAAAACCTCTTTTCCTCTTATTCTCTAATAATACCTAAGATTAAGTCTTTAACTGTTTATAACTATTATTTTATGAAATTAATTTAGGACCGTAATTATTCCATGCCAACTCTATATAGTCTATATAAAAAGAAAGGTTTTTATTATTTTATAGATCTCTTATTCAGCTATTACTCTAAATATATTTTCTAAAACTATAAATATAATCTTATAGTTTCTTAGCTAGAGTTTAATAAATCCTTTACTAAACGTTAGCATCTCTATAAGTAGCTAGAGATAACTAAAAATACTATTTTAGCTACTAAAGTTTATAAGTAATAGCTTTAGAAGTAGCTTACTTTAATTAATAGTCATAAATACAAGCTATTTACCCGTAAGCTTACTTTAATTAAGAAAATACAGAATCTAGAAAAAGAAGAAAAATAAAAGACTTTTAAATTATTATAATCTGTAATATCCTTATCTGCTGTTTTTACTAATCTTTTTCTAAATATTTTCTTTAACTAAAAGGCTGTGTAGGCTTCCCTTTGGGATTTAGTATTATTAAATTCTCTAAATAGTACTAGTTAATTATCTTAGAATATTACTTTAAGTTCTTAATAGGTTTTTAGGTATTTTCTTCTAGTTTATAGTTCTTTTACTTAACTAGGTATTTCTATTAATGTTTGAATTATTATAGCCCTTAAATCTCTTTAACTTTATACTCTAGCTAGTATAACTCTATATTTATATCTATTACTATCAGTACGTCTAGTAGTGCTGGTTTAAGTAATAATATATAAACTACTAAGTAAATTCTTATATTCTATAGTAGTCTTAGTTTATAATTAACTAATCTAATAACTTTATTAATTTTAAATAGTCTAATTTAAACGTGATTTAGTTTCTTACTTAGTTTTTTACTTTTCAAATTTTTACGTAGCAGGAAAACTTTGTTCTTTTTTTTAAAAATTAGTTTTCTAACTCTTAACTTATTAGTGCTCTCCGCGATTTGTAAGTTCTTTAATATAATAATTCTATTAAAATTATTATATAAGTTCTATAGCTATCTAGTTTTATCTTAGGCTTAAAGTAATTTACTTTTTAAATTATATAATTTCCTATAAGCTAACAGCTCATACCTGTAATTAGTATAAAATAATAATATATTAGTTATAAATGATTTTATACTGTTATAGGTAAATTATACTAAAGGTAATAACTTAACCTAATTCTCTTAAGAGTAATTAATTTATATTTTTAAATATTATTCTAAAGTCTAATTAGTATGCTTTATTTGCCTATTTATTTAAAAATAAAAGCTTATTAAAAGCTTATTTTTTAACCCTAACCTAGCTAATAAGGTTTTTTAGAAATATAATATAAATAATTTATCTTAATTAATAATAAACTTTTTAAGTAATTTATGTCTTAAGACTACTATTTTTAAAATGTCGTGTACTAGTTCTTCAGCTAATAAATTTATAACCATTAAATTAAAATATACATATTTAGTTAGTTTATTTATAATAATAAGTATTATATTATATTCCCTATCCGTTTCTAATTCCTTAGATAATAGTAATTCTGTAATAAAGTCTATTAAAACTAACTACTATAGTTATTTTAGTGCTTCTAGTGGTTATAAAAGTCCGTAAGGCTTATATTATACTAGTTTATTCTTTTTATATTCTAGGTAGGCTTTAATTACTTTCTTTACTTTTTATTTTAATCTTTTAATATAGAAATTCTTAGAGATTCGCTCTATAGTTTTTTCTATTCCTTAGTATCTATATATAATAGCTTTATGATTTTTTGTAATTAATTTCTTATACAGCTCTTCTAGCACATAAATAAGTCTATTTATATATATAAGTTCTAATCCTAGGTTCTAAAAGTTTTATTACTTAAAATCCTAAATTCTTATTATCTAGTAATCTTTAACTCTTGTGATTATTATAATTTTTAGCTAATTATAATTTATAGATTTATCTAATTCTATTAATAATACTATGCTTAGTATTAGTTCGTGTTATTTTATATAGTTTAGTTATTAGCTAAGTATATCTACCGCTCTATTTTCTATTCCTTTTTAGTAGAATATTTTGAAATTATAGATAGCTAGTATTTCTAACTAGCGTATCTACCTTTAATTTAGCTTCTTTATAATAATAAAGCTTATTAAGTTCTTATAATCTAAAAGAACTTCTATTTAATACTTAGCTTTTTTAAGGTAAATTTGTTATTTCTTAAATACTATTATTATTATTAATAGCTTTTTATTATAAACATTATAGTTTAATTTAGCTTCTATAAGTTTCTTTAATAAATAGTCTACAGAATAAAAACGTTTATTACTATGTTATTAACTATAGACTATTCTTATTACATAATCAAATACATTTATTCCTAGTAGAATAGGTAATTTTAGATTAAATATTTTTAATATTAGTGCTTAGGTAAATTTCTTTTTAAGTTTTTTAAATACTTACTACTATTCTTATCTCTAACTAAATCTATTATCTTTCTTAGTTAACTTTATTAAAGGTATTGTAATCTTTAAATACCTTTCTATAAACTTTTTATAGAAATTTATAAATTCTAGAAAGAATTATACTTTCTTAACTGTTATTAGTGTTAGCTAATTGTGTATTTCTGTGATGACGGGCTCAGTCTTCACGCGTCGTAGCATAAATGCAGGTTGACGGGATAAGTTGGCTCTATTTTAGCTACACTAAGATGGGGAGAGAAGAGGTACAAAGGGGGCTCGCCTTTAAATAGGGCGGTGCATGGCCTGAGCGTGAGCTAGCCATGCTCTGAGCTCTGCGCTAGGTCGTGGCTGGCGTAGCCAGTCGCGATATCATGTAGCCTGCAGCGAGCAGAGCGAGCAGCACCGTCACATTACCCCCCCTCTAAGGGAGGCTCGTCCCCGAGTCTCTAGGTTACAGTCTCCTCCTTGCCGATTTCTGTACTACTCTTGTCTTTAAAGCTGCCTTGTCATCCTCCTCTGTCACTTCTAGATCCTCTTCTGCTTCGTACGCTTTCAACCAGGCGTCTAGTCGTGCCGGCGGTCCTGCCTTCTCTGGATAGGCCTCGTGATAGTCTCTTACCTTGTGTGGGGCGCCTATAAAGCCTCGGGCGTTGTACCAGGCGGGATCTGGGTCATGAGCTAGCCAGGATGCTTTGTACTGTAGTCGGCCATGGAATAGGCGGCTATCAAGGATTTCCTGTACTGGCCACTCGGGATGCCCGTTGACCTCGATAGGCGGTTCCTCAGGTTCAATTTGGCCAGGCAGTAGGCGAGTAGAAGCCTTCCGTAGGCAGTCTGCGTGGAAGATGTCAAGCATACGCATGTGCGGCAGCAGCTTAAGGTGATAGGAATGTCCCTTCATGCCTATAATAGGATAGGGTCCGTACATCTGCTGGTTTAGCTTCTGGCTAGGTTA
>ML994718.1:0-266273 GCA_010093925.1 Zopfia rhizophila CBS 207.26 | reverse complement strand
GGTCTTCACGCGTCATAGCATAGATGCAGGTTGACAGGATAAGTTAGCTCTATTTCAGCTACACTAAGATGGGGAGAGAAGAGGTACAAAGGGGGCTCGCCTCTAAATAGAGCGGTGCATGGCCTGAGCGTGAGCTAGCCATGCTCTGAGCTTTGCGCTAGATCGTGGCTGGCGTAGCTAGTCACGATATCATGTGGCCTGCAGCGAGCAGAGCGAGCAGCACCGTTACAATTTCTATTAACTTTTTTAGGTTCATTAAGATTTCTTTTCTTAAAATAATAAATCTTAGGAACTTTATTTCTATGA
Source organism: Zopfia rhizophila CBS 207.26 (assembly GCA_010093925.1). Lineage (NCBI taxonomy): Eukaryota > Fungi > Ascomycota > Dothideomycetes > Zopfiaceae > Zopfia > Zopfia rhizophila. The sequence continues at coordinate 265,967 of ML994718.1, read as the reverse complement.
TGTGGAATTTATATTTTTCTGGCTAAATAAAAAAATTATATTCTTAAAGCTTTTTTAAAATCTTTTTTATATATATTTTATGCTTTTTAAGTGTTCTGCTTGTATACAGTAGCACGTTATCTAGGTACGCTATTATAAATATATTTAAGTATTTATAAAGTACGTGATTAATAACTGCCTGGAAAATCACTAATATATTTATTAATCTAAATAGTATAATATAATATTTAAAGAGTCTGTATCTTGTTTTAAATGTGTTAACTATTTAAATCTCTTTTTAATTTAAATCCTGTAGTATCCCTTGTGGATATTAAATAGACTAAACTATTAAACTCTTTAGAGTCTATCTATTAGCTTTTAGATTAATAGTAATAAGTATTAATTTTTTATTATAGTTTAATTCAGTTATTTATAATCTATGTATAATTATAGTTTCTTATTTTTCTTAGGTATAAATAATATTAGTAAGCCTATTAGGCTTTTACTTAGTTATATATATTCTTTCTTAAGATTTTTTTTAATATACTATTTTAATTCTTCCTGCTGTACTCTTAATAGAGGATATATTAGTTCTAGTTTAAGCTTATTCTTATCCTTAACTAATATTTTATAGTTTTAAGATTAATACTTTAGAAGTGCATTCTCTTTATTCTTACTAAATAAATATACGAATTTCTAGTATTCTTAAGGTATTTAGGCTTTAGTAGTGTTTAAAACTTATTTTCAGATTCACACTACTTTAATATTCTATAGTTATTATTATTGTAATCGTTATATAACCTTATATAAGATTCTTTTTATTTTAGAGTGTTTCTCTATTACGTTTGGTTTCCACATTCATACTACTTTTCTTACTAGATTATACTATTAAATAGTTTTTTATTACTAATTTATTATTAGATTATATAATAAGAGCTAATTCTATCCTAGGATTATATTAAGCTCTTTTATGTCTAGAATATTAATATAGTAGATATCTCTATAGTCTGTTACTTCTAGCTTTATTATTATAGTCTTTAGGTTAATTAGATTCTTTCTAAAGGTTATCACATAATTATCTACTTATATCACCCTTACTAAATACGTCTTTTTCTAGTATAATTCGTTATTTCATTTAATTTATTAATTTAAAATAAATATTCTATCTGCTCTACTATTTACTAGTGCTTTCAGAAATTTTCTATTTACTTTTATACTAAGATAAAGACATAGTTCTTATTACGCTTATTATAATCTAAAAGTTTTAATAGCTATATTATTAGCTTAAGCTTCTTACTAATAACTATCTAGTTTTTTAATATAGAATTATATATACTATATTCTTAATTCTTATCTCCTAAGTTAAAGTGCTTTCTTTTAATATGTATAAAGTAATAGTTATAATAGTATACTAAATATAAAAGTTTATAATACTCTTCTTTTACTTTATCTCTGTATGTTAGATATTTCCATTCTAGGAAATATTCCTTATAAAAGAGTTTATAATACTATATATTATTTTAGTGCTATTCTATTTTATATCTTTTTTCTCTATAGTATCCACCTCCTAACATATGTTTCTTTTAATGTTGTTATTAATATAGGCGGTTTTACTAGCTATTTTTATCTTCTATATTAATTATAGTATCTAGAGTTTCTAGAATTTATCTATTAGGTTCTTGTTTTTTACTATTTTTTTTATATGCTTTCTATTCTTTTAGTTTCTCTATCTAGATTAGATATATAACTTATGTACATGCTTTTCCTATATAGTTAACTAACTTATAAATCTAATATATCTAATTCTTTAATTATTAAAAGATATTAGTATCTTTAATTTATATAGTAGATAAATACAATAACGGGCTCAGTCTTCACGCATTATAATATAGATATAAGTTAATAGAATAAGTTAGCTCTATTTTAGCTATACTAAGATAAAAAGAGAAGAGATATAAAGGAGGCTTATTTCTAAATAAAATAATATATAGCCTAAGCACGAGCTAGTTATACTCTAAGCTATATACTAAATTATAACTAATATAACTAGTTATAATATTATGTAATTTATAATAGGTTAATTAAACAATACTGTTATATTACCTCCCTTTAAGAGAGGCTTATTTTTAAGTCTTTAGATTATAGTTTTCTTCTTACTAGTCTCTATACCACTCTTGTTTTTAAAGCTGCTTTATTATTTTTCTCTATTATTTTTAGGTTCTTCTCTATTTTCTATGCTTTTAATTAGGTGTCTAGTTATGCTAGTAGTTCTACTTTCTTTAGATAGGCCTTATAATAATCTTTTATCTTATATAAGGTGCCTATAAAGCCTTAGGCGTTATACTAAGTAGGATTTAGGTTATAAGCTAGTTAAAATACTTTATACTATAGTTAGCTATAGAATAGGCAGCTATTAAGAATTTCCTATACTAACTACTTAGAATACCCGTTAATCTTAATAGGTAGTTTTTTAGGTTTAATTTAGCTAAATAATAAGTAAATAAAAGCCTTCTATAAATAGTTTATATAGAAAATATTAAGTATATATATATACAGCAACAGCTTAAGGTAATAAGAGTATCTTTTTATATTTATAATAGAATAAAGTCTGTATATCTACTAGTTAAACTTCTAGCTAGATTAACTAATAGTAAAGTTCTTAAATATAATATATATCTTATCTTCTATAAAGAAGTCTAGCTTATAGTGCTTTTTATTAGTCTATTAAGTTTATTACTCTTATACTTAAGTAATCTATTATTAAGCTATCTTTATAGCTAGTTTTATTATATTATAGTAAGCTTTAGCGTAGCTCTATACTTCCTCACGTAATATCTATTTATAGATTATAGTAAATACTTTTATATATTCCTCCTAGTCCCAGTAATAGATTAGCTAGTAGCTAAACTTAATTTAATAAAATAATAAGTCTATAGTCTTATATAGCAGAATTACTTAAACTTAGTTTATATAGGATAGTAGGTTTAACTAGTTATTTTAATAATAATTAATAAATAAGCATAAGCGCTGGTTAATGTATTAATTTAAAACCTTAGTATTCTTATTAGTTTAGAGATAATATAATATTAAGAGCTTTTACTTAATTCCTATTAGTTAATATAGCTTATTTATAAATGCTAAAGTAAACTAAGGACTGCGGTTAGAGACTATTAATCTAAGCAAACTAAATACTTACTAGATATAATAATAGTATATATTAGCTACTTAAGCAGCTGTAGTTATTTTATAGTAAGATAATAAAAATAAACGTTTATTTAATTAGTCTATAATAATAAAAGCATAATTATATTCTTTCTTATTTAAAGGGAAGGATTTAAAGTTTATAAAAACATCTTATTATACTTACTTAGAGATTAATAGTAATTTAAGTAAGCTTAAAATCTTATTATAAGATATATAACTCTATTTATAAACTTTATATATAGTTATATAGTTATTTATATCTTTACTTATATAGCTTTAGTAGTAGTAGTTATAAAGTAGCTTATTTATTTTCCTTTTACTTAAGTAAGTAATCACCTAAGTAGTATAAATAGCTTAAATAAAATAAATCCTTAAAAAGTATATAATAGGAATTATTAGCTTACTATAGTATATAAGAAAGCTTTAGCTAAGTTTTTATACTAAGTAGTTACTAAAAAAAGCATGCTCTTAGAATAGTTATAGACTCTTATAACTACAATTCACCTTAATAATATAATTAATTAGTAAGTAAGGGTTATTTAGGGGTGATAAGACTATAAAAGTATTAGTAGTAATTATTTTAATTATATTAATAACTAGTATGCCTCTTACTAACAGCGTAGCTAGGTTATTACTTATAGTTTTAATAAAGCTAATATTAATTTACTCTACAAAAAAAAAAGGCGCGTGTTTAGGCTGCTTTATTTTTATTTTTTTAAGTCTTTAGTTTCTTTTACTTATATAAGAGTATATTAGTTATTATATTAACTATACTAAAATAATAAGTAAGCATTAGATAATAGTCTACTATATTTATTATTTAGTATATTTAATAGAGAGTAAGTTTTTACTTTATAAAGAAGTACTTTAATATATAGTAGTTAATTAGAGTATTAAATAACTCTATAATTTATAAGCCTATAAGCTGTAAGCGCCATTCTTAGAGGCCATAAATTATAATTAATATCTTTTTATTATATATATTATAGTTTATTTAGAGCTTACTTATAGTTTTAAAGTAGAAAACTATAAGTTACTAAAAGCTATCTTTTTAGAGCTATAATAGTATTCTTATAATAAGCTTATTACTTACGTCTATCTTCATGCATGTTTAGCGGTAGAGTAAGTAGTAAACTAAAATATTATCTAATAGTATTAAATCTTTAGCTTATTAAAAGGCTACTAGCTTATATTTACTAAAAATATACTATATACTCTTCTTAAGTAGCTTAGTAAGTAATTAAATAATATATTTATAGTCTTTTAGGAAAGTTCTATAGAAATTATAGAATCTTAGAAAAGATTATAGACTTTTAACTAATATAGGTACTAGCTATTCTTATATTATAGTAACCTTCTTAAGGTACTTTTAAATCCCTTTTATGCTAATAATAAGGCCTAGGAACTTTATTTTAGTAATAGTAAACTTATTGTTTTTTTAATATCTACTTAGAAGCTATTGTTTTAAAAATATCTTAATACCTAAATAATATACTCCTTATATTATAGCAGGTCTTCAGAATAGATTAGGATATCATTAAAATAAATAGTATAAAAATTATTAAGTAGACTATAAAGTATTTTATTAATATAATACTAGAATATAGAAAGGCTATTATAGAGACTAAATAATAGCATATAATACTTATAGTTTCTATACTAAGTATGGAACATAGTCAGGTCCTCTATATCCTTATTTAAATATATATAATAAAAGGCTTGTTATATATTAAGCTTAGTAAATACTCTTCCACGTGTTAGCTAGATAAGGGTTTTCTAAATTAATAAAATCAGATAAGTGTTTTTCTTTATAATAGTATTAAGTTTACAGTAATCAACACAGAAGTGCTACTCTTTTTTAGACTTTTTTAATAAATAATACTAAAAAAGTATATAAAGTATTACTATAAGTAATAATACTTTATTAAAAATAGTTATTTAAATAAGTCTTAACAAGCTATAGCTGCTTAAGAGATATATTATATAATAAACTTAATATTAGTATATTTTTAGTTATTAGTTTAATATTATAATTAACATCTTCATAATGCGAGGGTAGTATGTCTGAGTTTTTTTTTTAAAAAAAATAGACCTAAGTTATACTAATATAGCTAGAGTAAAATAGTTTTTATTTAATAAGCTACTAAAGTTCCTTTTCTTCTATAAAATTATTATTTAATTAATAGGGCCCTTTTAGTAAAGCTTTTACTAAAGGGTTTTTAAGGTCTTAAAAAAAGAGCTTTAGATTTAGCAGGTTAAGCTTATCTCTATAGTTCTAAATAAGCTTATCTATTTTATAGATATTAATATACTCTAGTATAGTTTCTTTTTACTATACGTATATTATAAAAGTAATAGCTTTTATAATATTAATTTTAAAGCCTACTTTAGAGAGGTTTTTATGTAAGATAGGTTAAAAATAAAAGATTTATTTATTTAGCTCTAGCTACTATTATAGATAAAACTACTTTTTTATCTTCCTAAAGTATTTTTACTATATTATTTGCTAAAGTGAGTGCTAAAATGGCTTATAGATATACTATAAAATCACTATATTTATTAGCTTATTATATTAGTTAGTGTTAGCTTAGTATAAGGGGTTAATTTTAACTAATAGACCTCACGTTAAAATAATAATATTATGTTTATAATTAATTAGCTTATTATCTAGCTATTTAAGTGTTTACTTTTTATAGTTAATTAAAATACTTATATCTTTAAACAGCTTATAGCCGATCATAAGGTCGTGGCGGCTAGTATTATAAAAAATAAAGTAAATTAATAAGTAGTAATTATTTAGTACTAGATTAACCTAAAAGTACTTATTTACTTAATTATTTAGTCTATTATTATAGCTAGCTAGGGGGATAGATTTTATTTAATAAGTTTTTATTTTAAGCCCTTTCTTAATAGCACGTATGTGCTTTAGGTGTATTAAAATAAAACTACTAGCTTTAATATTAAAAAAAAACCCTTAGCTTTATAGCTAGTCTACTAGTAGAGATATAATAAGATAAGATAAAAGCTAGTCTACTAAACAGTAGTTAGTAAGAGTTAAACTAGTTAATAGCTTTAGAGAATAATTTTAAAAAAAAAAACTTCTCTTAAGATAAGTTTTTTTCTAATAGTTTCTTTATAATAAGCTAAAACTTCTTATTATTGCTAGTATCTTAAGGCGTATAGAGCTTTTTATTAGTATCTATAAACTTAATTACTTTAGCTATAACTTAAATAAGAAGTTAATAATTTTTTATAAAGTAATTAAATTTTCTATAATTATAGTAACTAGCTAGCTTAGAAATAGGTATTAGTAGAATAGTAGTAGCTACTACGTAAGTTAAGTATTTAATTTTTAAATAAAACTATTAAATTAGCAGTAGCTAAGTTTTTTTAGTTTTTTTATTAATTTACTTAGTAGCTTTCTTAGCGCTAAGAACTAGCTCTTTAGTAAAGTCTTAAATTAAGTCTACATACTTATTATACTAATTATAATAATATTATTAGTAAATATCTATTTATATATATAGAGTATTTAGAAGCTTCTTATGGAATTCTTCTACCTATTAGTTTATAAATAAACTATGTTTTTAAGCTAGGCAAAAGAAGTTAACCTAGAATATAATAAAATTAGCTAGGTTTTTAAGATAGAGCTTTTAGAAATTATAGTAAGTATTAAGTCTCTTATATAAATTACTATATATCCTTTTTAGGTAATTTATTATATACTAGTAGTTAACTAGCTACTTACTCTCTTTTATTATATATATAAGTATTAAGAGGTACTAGTTAATAGGACTCTCTCTCTATATATATATATAAAAGATAATATTCTTCTAGGTAGCTTATTTATTAACTTTAGTAAACTAGTTTTAGTTAGTATATACTTTATTCTTTAGAACATTTTTTTATTAATTAAAGGTAATATTCTTACTGTCTTTAAGTATTAGTAGATTAGGAAATTAGGCTAAGTAGCTATTATTTTAATAACTATCTATAGTAAGTATAGCTAGTAAAGTAGCTAATATATAAAATAATACTTATAAAGTTTAGTTACTAAAATCTTTTATATTAGAACTATCGTCAGGTCCTATAGCTATATAGCTAGTTTAATTCTAAAAAGTCTATAATAAAGCTATAAAGTATGTTTTTTTATTAATATTAATAATAGTACTAAGCTGGCCTTTATAAAGAGAAAGGAGTATATATTAAACGTAGGTTTTTTTATTTATATTCTTAGTATTTTAATTTTATTCTTTTAATTAGCTATGCGCTTAAGCGTGTTATTTAGTAGCTAATAAAGCTTAATAAGCTTATCTCTAGCCTTATTAAGCTTAGTTTTAGCTATATTAAACGCTTTTCCTAGTATATTAGTATAGTTATAATATATAAATACTTTAAAATAGCTACGCTCTAGCTTACTAGCAATTATTATTTAATTAAGAATTATTAGAATAAAAGGTATAATCTCTATTTCCTAAGACTTATAAGTATTAGTTCTCTAGGTAGTGCTTTTAGTAATAGCTATAAAAAGTTTTTTATTATATTATATCTAAATATAAAGCTTCTTAATAGTATAGTTTTCTTTAATTATATTATTAAAGTAATATATAGCAGCACACCTAAGTAATTTAGGAATAAGTATATAGTTATTATTAGTAGCTATTATTTTAAGATTAATTCTTATCTCTAGCATAGAAAGCTTTTCTATAGTTTTAATCTATTTATTTTTATATATATATAAAGCTTCTAGTCTCTAGTAGGGTAAAGCAATTAACTAATTCTTTAGTAAAAAAAAGATAAGTTAATAGTGTTTACAGAAGTTAGTTTCTCTAGTATAAAGAAAATAATAAAAAGGGGTTACTAGAGCTCTTATAGCTTTTTTTTAATCTAATAAATATATAATCTATTACTATAGGTCTTTTAGTTACTTACTAAGTTACTCTTAAAACCTATTATATAGAATTTATATAGACTATTACTTAAAGTTTTAATTATCTACTATTATAAGGCTTTCTAGTAGAGATTATATAATTAACAAACTAATAATTTAATATAGTTATATAATTAATCCTTTAGGTGTAGTTATTAATAAATTAAACGCTTAAATTAATTATATAGTTTAACTTTAATATTATATCACTATCATCCAGCTAAGTTAAAAAGATTTTAGTATAATATAATAATAGACTTAGTCTTCACGTATTATAGTATAGATGTAGGTTGATAGAATAAATTAACTCTATTTCAGCTACACTAAAATAAGAAAAGAAGAAATATAAAGGGGGCTTATTTTTAAATAGAGTAATATATAACCTAAGTATAAATTAATTATACTCTAAGTTCTATACTAAATTATAACTAATATAATTAGTTATAATATTATATAATCTACAACAAGCCGATCAAGCAGTACTGTTATAGTAAAGATATTTTTATTTTATTATATTTACTATCCTTACCCTCTAGCTTAGTTTCTTATTTTTTAGTTAACTTTTTTTTTTAATTCCTAGGTACGTATAGTTTTCCCTATTAGATTTTTATAAGAAACTAAGATACTGTTCTTTCTGTAAGACTGTTATGCTATAAAAACACTATATATCTTAACTAGTTCTTTAAACTATAAAACTTTTCTCTTAATATAATTTCCTAATATTTAGTTTTATAGCTTATGTTTAAATATTAATCTGATCTATAAATTTAACATGTATTTCTATTAAACTATTACTAGATAGTTATTATTATAATTCTAAAAGCTTTATATATTAAAGATCGAATTTCCTAGAATAGCTATTATTCTTTATTAATCTCTTATAGTATAAGGAATTGTGTTTCTGGACTTATTGTCTAATATTATTCTTTAACTACTCTTTATAATACCTTTTTTAATTATTACTAGCTACTTATAAGTTTATGCTTTGTTTTTTAATACTGTTTCTTATAATTCTTCTTATAGTACCTATTAGATTTATAGATCTAATACTAATTATTATTAAGTCTCTTGCTAATAACTTTAACTAATAGGGTTTCTATTTACTATAAGTTCTATTCTATAAGCTTAAGTTTTATTCTTATTATTATAATCTTTAATTTCTTGTCTAGGTATTTTTTCATGGAATGTCTGATATTACTATATTCTAGACATGCTTTTTTATTAAGTTATTTATAATATTTTTAAGTTATAAACTACTTTTTTAGCTCTTTTTTTATAATAGCTTTTTAATTTAGATTTTATTAATATCTATTTTATTATAAGCTCATCCTTATTATGTTGATGATTTCTTTTTTTTTATAATTATTATTTAACTTTTCTTACGTTCTAATTTATGCTTATACTACTAGTTATTAATACATATAATAGATTCTATAAAAGCGTAAAAGTTATCTGGTTAATTTTTTCTAGCTAGTTTATTCTTAATTTAATTTTTAAGTTTAGTGTAATAAGCTACCATTAATGGCACGTCATTCTAGTTAATTTGTGACTATAATTAACAAAATTCCATAATATATACTAAAACTAATTTTATTTATTAAGGTTTTATATCTTATATTTTATAGTTTATTCTTTATTAATTTCCTTAAAGACTATAGTTATCTAAGTTTTGAAATTATTATAACTCTAGAAAACTGCTTTTGTTTTATTAGTTATATTAATTTCTTTAGTTTTCTTATCTATATAATTTCTAGCTAAAGGCTTGAATTAATCTATTGCTTTAATTTTTTATATTTATACCAGCTACAAGAATCCTATACTAATTCTTAGAAAAGATATTTTTATTAAAGCGGGTGTATATTTCTATTTCTGTTAAAAATCCTTTAAGGTGTTTACATATCCTATTAAACCTTCTTAGTAGTTATACCTTAGTACTAAATATATAAACTCTTATATTAACTTAGTTTTTTAACTCTATAATTATTTATTATAGCTTTAAGATCAGTGTCTGTTATTATTATATAATTTAGGCTATAGATAATACTAGTACTAAAGCTAAACTATTTAAACCTATTATTATTATATATAATTTATATAACCTGTAGGTATTTATAGTATTATAGAATAAGCTATAGCTCCTACATACTTAAGATTTTTACATATTATATAAGAATATATAGTCTTTATTACTATACTATAAAAAGATAATATATAGATCTCTTTGACATAGTGAGTATGAATGCATACTATATTAAATACTTTAGTAATTTATAAAGTTATATAATAACTTACTTATATAATTATTCTAATAATATAAAGATATAATGAGTAATAGTTTAATTAATTTATTATATAACGATTCCAGAGAGTCGCTCTAAGAATGAGAGATAAGTATAAAAAAGAAAACTATCTAAAAGCTAAAGAAAACGCCCTTTATATAGTAAATTCTTTGTTTATAATTTTATCTAGTAATAAGCCCTAATAAGTATACTAAGTTCTTATTACTATTTATTATGCTTATTTGCTATATAATTATATACGTAAGATATCACGTGTCTTTCTTACTATTAGCTTTATTAATTACCTTAATAATATTAACTAGAAGTTTTGTTTTTTGTTTAGTTTTTTAGAGTGTTTACTTTACCTTTCGTCTAGTATTAAGTTCCCTTATATATTTTTTTACTAATAGCTAGTAATTTTCTCTTAGTTAGTTTACTATCTCTTATCTGTAATTATTACCTATAATAAACTCTTACTTATTATTAACTATAATAATATATAGTAAAGCTCTATATTAAATATTAGAATAATAATAACTTTTGTGCATAAAATAAGCGAGAAAATCCTAATTATTTTAGCCTATTTTTAATAATTTTTAGTTATTTTATTATAATAGTTAATTTTAATAAGGTTATTAAAAATAAGCTTATATAATTTATAAAAATATTATACAACAAGCAGCACTCTTTATAGTAATAATAGATTTTAGTAAAATTCTTATTATAATAGAGTTTAATTTATTCTTTAATATAAAAAATAAACCTATAACACTTATTATAAGTTCTTTTAAGGTAGTTAAATAAAAATAGGCCTAAGAATCTTATAATCCATATAAGTAGACTATTTAACTATTTATTTTTAATAGTAATTTAAATACTCTTTAAAATTACAATAATATTACGTAAAGTATATATATAGTATTATATAAAAAGTTTAGAAATAGTATTTACTTAGCTACTTAATACCTCTACTTTACTTTACTTTTATATTAATATTAAAACTATAAATTTGTATGTACAAGCTTATATAGCTTATTTTCTTATTATTATATATTTTTATAATTAATATTTAGTATAGTATTATCTGCCTTTTAAATAGCAACTAATCTTTTTTTTTATGTAAATAAGTTTTAAAAGTAGTTTATTTAGAAGTTTCTCCTAGACCTTTTATAAAGCAACACATAATACTTTCTAATTTCTTTTAGTTTTTCTATAGTAATTAAGCTTTAGGTAGAGTTTATAAACTATAAGTTTTAAAGCCTACTAAAAGTATTTAATAAGGTTAAAATTAGGTAAATATAGAAACTATTTAATAATATAGATACTATACTTTTTTATTTATTTCTTATTTTATTTTGAGCCTTAGATTGGTGTATTATCTTGCTAAAATTTATAGCCTAAATAGTAGCTAAGTAGTAGGCTTTTTTTTAGTATATTTATATTAAAAAAGGTATAGCTTTTATTAAGTAAGATATAATCTTATTTTATAATAATTAATTTACTTTTATTTACCTTTCTATTAGAAGTAAACTAAAAGTAATTTTAAATTATTTAATAAAGACCTTTACTTTTCTTCTTTTTTTAACTTATATTTTTATTCTATTTTTTGTATAGAAAGTAGAAATACTACTTTTTATTTTACTTAAAGCTATACTTAATAAAACACTTATTACTAAACGTAATTATTATTATCTTTTAGTTAAAATTGGCCTAGTCTCTTATAAATTAAAGCTATTTTCTAATAGTAGTTTATATTATTTTTAGTTTTTTTATAACACTACTTCTAGAGGCTTTATTTATAGAGTATATTATAAATAATATTATAGTATATATACTTAAGACTATTTTTCTTTATAAAGTTCTTATACTTTATTTTTATAAATTTTTAAGCTAGATACTAAAAAGCTCTTTTTTTATATTAATTTACTTTCTCTAAATATTTATTATAAGATAAATATTTAAATTTTATATGTTTATTATAGTATTAAATTGCTTTACTAATATAGCTTTTTAAATATTAAAACTTAGCTACTAGCTTTTTATATAAAATAGTAGTCTTAATTTTTATAATAATTACTAAACATTACAGAATTAATAATTTAGTATGTATTCTTTAATTTCTGCTAATTTCTATACTAAAAGCTCTCATAGTAGTAGTGTTAAGAGTAGAGTAAAGTTAGGTATTAATATATATTTTCTTATATACATATTCTAGCCTATACTTCTATTTTTAAATTATTTATAACTTATTGTATATATATTTAAACATTAGCTAAAATTGCCTTTAGTAATTTATTTAAAGATAAGAATACTTAGAGTATAGAAAACACAAGAAATAACAAAAGTAAGAATATAAATAAAGTATAAATAATATAAAAATAAAGAAAAAATAAGTACTTTAAAAAGTTAAAGAAGATAAAAATATTAAAAAAAGTAAAATAATAATACTACTAAATAATTATTAAAACTAGAGTAACTTTACTAGTATACTGTGAAATTATAAATTTTATTATTATTATTAGTTACTTATAATTAATAAAATTTATTTCTATATATAAAATAGCTATAAAAGTAGTTTTTAATTTAAGTATAGTTAGTAAAAGTAAGAAACTAACTTAGTAATAAAATATGTTTATTTAAATTGATAGTAACTTTTACTAGTAAAAATAAAATAAAAATTTAATAAAATATAAGCTTTACTACTACTACTACTATAGTAATTAAAACTTTAATTATTTATAATTATAATAATATTTTATTAACTTAGTTTCTAATAATTATTTTAAAACCTATTATTATTAAAATATTTATACTACTTTTAAATATATTTCTATTAGTAAAAGTTAAGTGTTACTAAAAATAATTTTTTTATTAATTTTATTAAAAATACTATTATATTAAAAAACTATATTATATGTTAATTTTAAGTAAAAAATTACCTTAATATAAAGTAGGTTATATAAAGTTATTATAACTAATTTATATATAAACTTTTTAAAAATATTAAAAAAAGTTTAATTATAGTAATTTACTAGTATTAGTTATAATATATATATACACTTTAAGTATTGGTTTTTAAATATTAAGTACATAATATTATAAAAATATTACTATTATAAAAATATACTTTAAAAACTAAGTTAAAGTAATAAAAATAATTTTTTTAATAAAAAATTAGTATTATTATAGTTAGTATGCGTAAGTAATAAGCAAGTAGAAATATAACCTAATTATATTAAATTAAGAAATAAAGTACTGCTATGAAAGCTGAAGTTATATACCCCTACTAAAACTAAGCCTAAGTATAAGCTAGGTATAGGCCTAAGTATAAACTAAATATAAACTTAAGTATAAGCTAGGTATAAGCTTAAGCTTAAATTTTAACTATAACTATAATACATGCCGTTATATTACTTCCCTCCAAAGCTCAGTTTTTACGTATAATAGAGAGCTTAAAATTAAGCTAAGAATAGAAAGAATTAGAATAGTTTACTAGCTTTATAGAGAGAGCTTATAAGCTAGGTTATAATTATTATTACTACTATCACTACTTATTTTATACTTATGGTAGTTATATTCATCTGGTTTTTAGAGATTTAAATACTTAATTACTAGTAGTAATAGCTTAGCTATAGCTAGTACTAGTAAGAGCATAAAGTAGCTTTAAATTTAGTATATTTATAAGCTACAGCATGCACAGTATTTAGCTTTCCTTTATTAGAGTTATTATAATAGAGTAACTAACTATACTCTAGTTATATTAATAGTATTATTAACTTTAGTAATATTAATTATACTAATATTAAGCGCTTCTGCTATAGAGAGGTTTATTTTCTTAGATTTTAGCTAAGTAGAAGCTAAGTATAATAAGTATATTACTAATTATATTACTAGGCGCTAAGTAGCCTATAGGAATTCTAAGTATTTATCTAATAATAATAGTTAACTATCTAGTAAGTGCTAAATTAAGGCATTAAGACTTTAGCAGAATATTATAATTTTAACTGTAATAAGTTAGTCTCTTTTTTTTAACTTTATATAAGATCTATTTAAAGTGTGTAATATAAATAGATAGTAGCTTATACTCTTATTACTTAACTTTATATAGAGCCTACTATACCTTATAGACCTTATTTAGGTTAGAATAGACTCATTCTAGCTATATTATAATATCATGCTAGTTTTATTAACTATATTCCTTAGTATTTAATAGCTATAAAAAAACTATTACCTGAATCTATAATTTAAGATTATTTTATATAAAGTAGAATTTTGCTGTATTATCTTCTATAGCTTGTCTATTAACGGCTATCTTAGCCTTAATTATAGAGAGCTAGGTCTTAAACCTATATAGCTTTCCATAAAACTTAATAAGCATAAAAAGAATAAATTTAGGTTATAATAAAATAGTAAAGACAATAATAGTAAGAGTAGCTCTTAGAATTTAGTTCTTAATATATAGACTTTAGATCTTATACTAAAACTTAACTTATAAGGCCTAGATTTTAGTCTAGAGCTGCTGAATAGGGTCGTTTATTGTTATAAAAAGAGAAAGACGAAAAAAAGAAGAGAAACTATATATATATAGAGCTATAATATAGCGACCTTTGCTATATTATCTAGCTAGTTATATATATATATATATATATAAAGTGAGAATATAAGAATACTTAACTAACTTTACTCTCTAAAGACAGCTAAGGGTCGCCTCTGTTTTTATATATTAACTAAAATAAAATAAGTTAGACTTAGTAACTAAGATAAGTATATATATATATAAATATAAAAATACTAAGCTACCTTTACTCTCTAAAGATAGCTAAAAAGTTTAATATAATATTATAGTTAGTATACGTAAGTAATAAGCAAGTAGGAGTATAACCTAACTATATTAAACTAAAAAGTAGAGTACTATTATAAAGGCTAAAGGTATATACTTTTATTAAGACTAAGCCTAAGCATAAGCTAGATATAAGCTTAAGTATAAACTAAGTATAAGCTTAAGTATAAACTAGGTATAAGCTTAAGTATAAACTAGATATAAGCTTAAATATAAGCTAAGTATAAGCTTAAGCTTAAATTCTAACTATAACTATAGTACGCGCCATCACAAGTATTTTACTAGCTTTTAAAATTAAAAGCTAAAAAAATTTATATAATTAATACTACTTATAAAACCTTCTATAATTAAAGTTTTAATAAAAATAAGTTATATAATTAATATAATTTAAGCTAGTTTTTTACTATTTTATAATTTAACTAGTTTAATAAAACTTATGATAATTATAGGTTAATATAATTACTAAGTAAATAAAGGTATATTCAAAAATATATTAAATTTACTTTATTAAAAAAAAATTATATAAAAAAAATTATTTATAATAATTTTTATATTTAAGAAGTATTACTTACATTATTTAATAAGTATTTTTTTTAAAGATTTATAAAAATTACTTTAAGTATTAACTTAGTTTATATTATTTTATTATTATTACTTAAAAAAAGTTAAAAATACTAAAAATACTATATTTACTATAATGAGTACAGCTTATTATATAATATTTTTATAAGTTATATAAACTTATTTTTAGCAACTTTATTAAAATTAGTTATTATAATAAAATAATTAGAATTTTTTGGTTTATTTTATATAAAAAAGTTGTTATTATTTCAATATTTAATATAAAGCTTTACTATGTATATAAAGTAATTAAAATAGAAATATTTAATTATATATAACTTTATTATAAAAATTTTTTATTAACCTAACTTTACTTATTTATTTTACAACTTTTTTTACTATTTGTAAAAAAAATGTTATAGTATAATTATTAATAAAACCTTTTAGCTTACTAAAATAGTACTTACTTAAATATAAATCTAGTAACTAAAATAAAAAGTAAACTTAATTTCTTTTTTATAAATTATATAATAAAGATAATAGTAAATAGTTTAATAGAAATAATTTTTTTTAAGTACTATATAGTATAAAAATATGCATTTCTTTAATATATTTTTAGTATACTAAATTATGTTTATACTATTACTTTTGGTATATATAAAAATTTGTGCTTAAAAACCTATTTTAGTAATTTTCTATTATATAGGCTTTTTTAACTATAGCCTAAGTATCAATAACAATATTTAGTATTCTTAGTTTTAATTTTATTATTAATTTCCTTTAATTATTTATACTGAAATATACTAGAAATAAGAACTTATTTTTACTACTATTTATAATATAATTAATTTTTATTATTAGTACCTATAACTCTAGTTTTTAAGTAATTTTTTTCTATAAAGTAGTTACTAAAGTAATATAAAGCCTTTTATATAAACAAATAATATAGGAAAATATAGTAATATAAATTATAAAAAACAATTAAAAAAATTTATGGATATAGTAAAGTTATTTAAATTAATATTATAACCTTAAAATACAAAAGTTTTCTATTTACTTTTATAGTTATTAGTACTTTTAAAAGGCTTTAAAGTCTTAGTTTAATAAATAAATATAAGCTTGAAAAAACATATGTTATACTTATTTATTAACTACTATAAATAGTTAACTTATTACTTTTTATTTTTTTTATTTACCTTACTTTTTTTAAGCTGTACTTTTTAAATGATTATATAATTATATTCAGAATTTTAGTACTTTTTTACAATGTTTTTAACTTACTGTTAACTAAGTTTATTAATACTAACTTCTTAGAAAACTAGGTAAAATATTGCTACTATTTTCTAGTTTCTTTTATTAATTATTACTTTATACATTTAACTAAATAGCTTGTAATTATTTTCTACTTTTAGCTTCTTACTAAAGTAATTAAATTAAAAAAGTATTAAAACTAATATTATATAAATTTTATTATTACTAGTTTAATTTTAAGCTTAATAGTAAATAGTACTTATAGTTAACTTAAAAATACTTAAATTATCTACTATTTTACTAAATTTTTATTTGTTAATTTTTCTAAAAATAATTATAAAAGCCTACTTCTATTAAAAAATATTTATAGTATTTAAAACCTTACTTTAAATGTATTATATTAATATGTTATTAGAAAAGTTATAAATACTTAAAATTAACTATATTTAATAAGACACTATGATTTATAAGTAAAGCTCTTTTATTAATTAAAACTTTACTTATTAAAAAGAAAAAGTCTTAAGAGGTTTATATTTATAAAAATATTATATTATAAGTTATACTCTTTATAAACATTTTAAAAAAATGCTTAAGTAGTTAATAAGAAAGTTAAATAATTAAAAAATAGTTATTTTATATAATTACTATTACTAAACATGCTAAATTAAGTAATAATTTATAAAATTTAAATAAAATTTACTAGGTTTTATATAAATATTATTAATAAAAACTTTATAAACTAAAAATAGATAAAAAGGTATAATAGTTAAATTATTAAATTTATATATTACTTTTTTAAATTACTTTTTTTACTTCTAAGTTAAACTTAAGTTGTTAAACTACTTATTTACTTTATTATTATTTAATTTAACTTATAAATTTAAAATGTTATTAAAGTACTTTTACTTATTATACTTATTACTTTTTAAGTTTTATTAAGAAAAGAAACACAAATACTTACTATACTATTTATAAAATAATTAATTTTATAAAATAAAAAATAGTTTTATATAAATGAAAGTAATTATTTAAAATTTTGAATATAAATAAATACATTATAATTATTTGTAACACTTTTTAGAATTTTTTAAAAGGTTTTTTTTATAAGTTTTTTTATTTTTATTATATATAGGTGTATAAACCTTACCCTAATATACTAACTTATTTATAAAAAACATTTATTGTATTTTTTTTACATAATATTTATAATTTTTATTTAGTTTTATATATAGTAATTAACTAATAATTTTTTTTACATTTTATATATAATACTTTTATAATATTATATTAAGTTTTTAAATTTCTATATATAAATAATTCAAAACTTGTTAAAATTTTTAAAAATATTACTTTTAAACTTTTAACTTTAAAAATAAGTAATAAATTACTTGTAAATATTTTAATAAAGTAAAAAGTATATTACTAAAAAAAAAAATTTTTTTTTTTATAAAAAGCTTTATGAGCTAAAATAAGTACTTAATTACATAATTTTTATTAATAAAAGTTTAGTTTTATTAGTAGTATATTTAAATATAACTTTAGTTTTATAAACTTAATACTTTTAGTAACTTTAATAATTTTTTTTATAACTTTTTTAAAATAACTACCTAACTTTTTTGTTTTTACTAGGTAACATTTTTAATTATAAACATTTATTAAATAATTATATAAAAAGTTAATAAAAATAAAAATTAGTACTTTAGTAAATAAAACTACTTTTATTATACTATTAGTTATTTATAAAATAAAATTTTTAATTTAGTAAAATTTTTTTATTTTAATATAAAACTTAGTAAACTTACTTAAAAGTATATATAAAAACTTAAATTATAAAGTTATCATGTAAAAAAAGTTAGTTTATAAAAGTTAAAAAAACTAAAGTTTTTTTTTTTTTTTATATAATTTTATAAATATATTTTTAAAGTTTAATTAAAATAACTCTACTTTAAATATATATTTAATGATAGTTTTTTACTTTAACTTTTATTATAGTTTAATTAAAGTTAACTTTTTTAATAACTTTAATAAACATATAAACATAATTAGTAATTGTTATAATAATAAATTTTTTTAAAAAGAATAACTATAATTTTTATTAATTAGTTATAAAACTAAAATTTATACTATAAAAAGACATTAGTATTATAAAAATTAATACTTTAAATTATAACCTTTTCTACTTAACAAGAAAAATACTACTAACAAAATTTTTGTTTTAAATAGAATAAATATAACTACTTTATTTAAAAAAAAATTACTTAACTTTTAACTTAATAGGTTTTTTAAAAAGAAATTTTATAATTATTATATTTATTTTTATTTAGTTTTAATTAATATTAAATTCAAAGTTTTTATTATCAATTTAAATTTAATTTATTGTGAACTTTATTTTAAAAGTAATTTACTTTCTAAAATATTTTTAGTACTAAATTTTTATTAACTTATAAACTTTTTACTTAATAACTAATTTTTAAAACTATTAAGTAAATATTTTATATATTATTTAATAAAATAACTTATTTTACTATATTACTATTTTAATTATTACTAAAGTAACTAATATAAGTTATATTAGTAATTTTTTTTTAATATTTAAAAACTATGTTTTTTATTACATTTAAACGTTTTATATTTTACTAGATTTAATAGTAAATATTCTAAAAATGGTTATATTTTATGTTCAAATACTATAATTTTTTATTATATAAATTATAAAAAATTATAAATTAATTTTTAGTTAACTTTTTTTTAAAAAAAAAATATTAACTATAACTTATTAAAACTATTTTTTAATACTTTTTATTGCTAGAATTATTATTTTTATTTATATTAATTTCTAAATTACTTAAAAAAAAATTTGTTATATAATTAAAAACCTTTTAGAATATATTTTACTAAAAAGCTTATAATTTAATACTATTTTTATATAATGCATTTAAACTTACTTTTATTTTAAAGTTATTATTAATTACTTAAACTTAGTATAATAATTAGTTAACTAAAATAAACTATTAATTATTAAAATTTAATACTTAAAATAATGTTTAATAAACTATTTTTTATAAGTTTTTATTTAAAATTTAAACTTATACTTAAACACGTACTTAAATTTAATATTAAATTTAATAAAAACTTTATAATCTTTTTAAAACACTTTATAAACTTTTTAATAAAAAAGCTACTATAAAATTTTTATAAAAAGTTTAATTTAAATATAATTATTTACTTAATTAGTACTGCTTTTTTACATAACTAGTTTAAAAACATATATATAAAATTTCTACTATTTTAATAACTAATATTAATAACGCTATATTTTTAAAAATTTATACTAAATTTTTATAAAAAATTTTAAAAAGTGTTATACTATTATTAGAGTATTTATTGTATAAAAATTAATAAACAATTTAAATATTAATTATATACCTATAAAATTGCTTTTAAAAATTAACTTAAATTTAAACTTTTTTATAAAATAATTTAAAATAAATTAAAGGTTTTTAAAAAGTGTTTTTAAAAAATTACTAAAAGTTTTATTATAGTAAGTTTTTTTTTTTACTTTTCTTTATTATTTTTATAAAAAAAACTTAATAAAAGTTTCTAATTTTGTGTAAATTACTAAATTTAAAAACTATTATTATTAAAAGCTATTATTTATTTTGTTCATTTAAAAAACTTTATTTTACTTTAATAAAGTAAAGTATTTTATAAAACTTAATATTATTTTAGTATTTAACTACTTTTATATTATAAAAAAAAGTTAACTATATTTTAAACTTAATATAACTTATTTAACTAATTTTTTATATTTTTTAAATTAGTTAACATACTAAATATATTTTAGTATTATATAAATAAAATTTTTTAGTTACACTTTAATATATTGTATTTAACTTATATTAATAAGATTTTAATTTCTAGTATTATTTTATGTAAGTCTTAATAACATATATAATAAATTTTAAAACTTTTAAAAAAACTAGTTTATAACTTAATATTAATAAATGTAAATTTTATAAAAAATAAGTTATATTTTAAAGACAATTATTTTTATAAAAAAAATTAGTATAATTTTAACTAAAGTAGAGAATATTTTTAACTAAAAATTATAAAACCGTTTTTAAAGTTTACTAATTTTTATTAATAATTTATTACTAATATTTTTATACTTTAACTTTATTTATAACGTTAATAAAAAACACTTAATTTAAATTTAATAACATTTGTTAAAAAGTGTTTAAAACTTTAAAAGCTATATTTATAGTTACTTTAAAAAGAATATTTAAAATTATTTTAAAAAGTATATTTATAATTACAGTAAAAAGTATATTCATAATTACTTTAATTTTTTAATTTTTTAATTAAAGTTACTAATTATTATAAAAACTAATCTTTTAGACTATATAATTACTAAAGTAATTTATTAAAAAAAACAAGTAAAATAAAATAAAACATATTATCTACTTTTTACATTAACTAAACTTTACAAAATATAATTACAAAATTTATAATAAAAAACGATTAGTTATTATATAATATTTTATATAATAGAAACTTAAACTAAAAAGTATTACTTTTTTAGTTTAAGTTTTAAATAACTATAAAAACTTATAGTATTTTACTATTATAAAATAGTTAAGCTTTTAATAAGTTTATTAATTTAAATAATTTATTTAATTTAACTTTATAATTATGTACTAGCTAAGTAAATAAAAAAAACTAAATATTTTTATTAATTATATATAAAAATTTTTAACTTTTATTATAGTAGTATTATAAACAAAAAGTTAAAAGCTTAAAAAAAAGAATTAGTTTATTATTATATATAATATAAAGTAATAGTTTACAATATTACTTAAAAAAAGTTATAAATAAAAATATTTAAAAAAAAACTTATGCGTAAACGTAAAACTAATGTGTAAATATATAATATAAATAAATAGTTTTATAAAATATTATAAATAGTTACTATAATAGCGTTAAATTATTTAATAATATAATAAAATTAAATTTAACTAAAATAAAGAAGTTAATTAAATAAATTTTTAAAAATATATATTTAAATAATAAGTTTATTTCAAAAACTTTATTACTATTATAAAATAAAATATGTTATTTTAAAAAACCATTATTAAATAAATATAAAAACTATAAAAGCTAGTTATACTACTATAATTATTTAATAATACTTAATAATAATAACCTTAAAGTTAAACTAGTTTAAATTATGTATAATTTTTTCTCCTAGTAACTATTTTAGTTATAAAAAAACTTTTAAAATTTTATAACATAAATACTACTAAGATTAAATATTTAAAATATTATATTAATATTTTTTTTATTATTATATTTATTAAAAATTTAAAGTTTTTATAAAAAGTATTAATGTATTTTATGGGTGAGCTTAATAAATAAATGAGTTAAATACTTTACTAAAACCCTAATACTACTTTAATCCACAGTACTATTATGCTACCTACTAATCTAAAATCGATTTCTTAAGAAGCTAGAATATAGCTTACTATTTAGGCTTTTAATCCAGATTAAATTTATAGCCTCTAAAATACTATATATATCTATAATATACCCCTTATAAGCCTAAAGATATGACGTGATGGAATTACGTTATGATATAATATTATACCCAATTTAATAAAGCTTACGGTTTCTAAAGAGGAGGTAATAAAGAAGTATATTCTTAAGCTAAATTTAAGAAAATTTATCTCTTTACTTAATGCTATTTAAAAGATAGCTAATAAATTTCTAGCTAAGTAAAAAATAAGCCTAATAGATATAAATTAGCTACATACCTTTATTAAGCGTATACTAGGGATTTAAATGAAGTATAATTAGAAGCTTAATTATTAGCATTATAAATAGGAAGAACTAGCAATTATATAAGGCTAATTCAACCTTATATGTAATATGAAGGCTAAGTATGATATATAAAATAAAAATACCTATAATTTTAACAAATCTAGCTTCTAAATAGGCATAATAACTTAGTAGAAGATTATTATAAGCTCTAAGAGACAGTATTAACTAAAGGTCTTCTAGTTAGGTAATTATAAGTAGATTATAATAATCTTAGCTATTAACACACTAGAGTACGTGATTCTACTCTTTATTATTTATAAAAATAAGAATTACCTTTCTACTTGGTACTAGGAACTTAGTATACCACATTAATAGTAATTTAGTGTCTCTAATAATAGCTAGACAACTAATAAGCTTAGTTTTATATAGTTAAAGTACTTTAATAAGTATATAAAAAAGTGTAGTGTTAGCGTGTACTGTTTGTTAATTATTAATAGCTATAAAAGCTATAACTCTCTTATATTTACAGAATACTATAAGGAGAATAAGATTATTATTTTATATATACTAGTACACTTATTACACATCCTATAGCTACTAGATATAGGTTGTTTTTGGTCTTTAAAGAGGGCCTATAGACGCTAAGTTAAGAAGCTAATACATAACTAATTTAATTATATTATTAAACTAGAGTTTTTACCAGCCTTCCGTGACGCGTTTAATGTATTAATTACTAAAAATAATATCTAAGAAAGCTTTTAAGGCACTGGCTTAGTTTTATTTAATTTAAATAAAGTAATATTAAAGCTTGATATTTAATTACATATGTTTATACCATCTATTAATATAGAGATCACCTGGCAGTCAAAAACCCTAAAGAACTATTATAAATTTAGGTTATAAACGAAGCTAATTACTAATAAGTTAGGTAGCTTTCTTTTATTTTTAAAGGATAAATACTAGTAGCTTATTAAAGGCACTCTTATAATAGCTTAAGAGATAGTACTTATATATAATCACGTTACTAAGCTTAAAGTAGTTAATAAAACTATATTTTAATAGAAGTAGTGTAAAAGGAAGCGTATTTAGAAAGAAAAAGTACTTAGCTTTAGTACTAGCTAGAATAAATCCACTAAAAACCCTACTACTATAAGTTCTAGTAGTAAGAAGGATTATAGTAAAGTAAGAATAAATAGAGCTAAACTAACTTAAAAATACTGTAGTAACTACAGTAAAATTAGGCATAATACTTAAATATATAAAATTAATAAAAATAGTACTATAGAATCTAGTAGTGATGAAAATAGTACTATAACTAATAATACTATTAAGTAATAGTATTATAAATAATAGTACTTTAATAGGGTCTTAGTAAAGTATTTAGCTCACTTATTTATTCAGCTTACCTATAAAATACGTTAAGTAAAAGTACTTTAAAACTAGCAAATATTAGAATAAAAGTAATAAATAATAAAATAGCTTTTTAAGTTATAGTTTTAGTATTTATAGTGTTTTTTATAACTTTAGTTTAGAAAGTTTAGTTAATAATAATAGCTTAAATTTATAAGTTTAGTAATAAAGATAGCAGAAATAGCTATTAGTAAAAAAATAATATACTTCTAAATTATAAACTAAAGGTTATAGGTTTTATAGCTACTTATAAAAGTAGCTAAGTTATAGTAATAGTAGTAGTTTTTAAAATCTTATAAATAACAGACTAGTAAATAATACTAGTAATTTAATAATAAATTATAAAATAGTATATTCTATAATTTCTTAAAAACAGCGTTTTGTTGAAGAGTTAGTAGAAAGTCTTTAAATAAACTAGATTTAAAAGCTAACTATTAAAATTCTACTAAAAAAACACTAAATTCTTAGTTTTTCTAGTAAAGTTTAAATAAATTCTATTAAGTATTATAAACTTAATTTAGGTTTTTATAAACTTACTCTAAAATTTCTAGTATTATAAAGTAGTTTAGTAAATAATAAATATTATTAGTAATATATAAAAGAACTTACTTATATAGTATACTTTTAAGTTATTTATTTACATAAGCTATACAAAATTCAACAGTAGAAAAATAGTTTTAATTTATAATTATTTTTATATAAATTTATGCTGTAAAGTATTAAAAGTTATTTTAATTACTACTAAACTTATTAGAGTTAAATAAGTATTTAGAGAGAGTATAAATTAAAAATAAAATAAGAATAAATAAAAAAGAAATAGTTATAAATAGTTTAGTTTTAATTAAAATAGTAGTAAAAATAGAAATAGAAATAAAAGTAAAGATAGTAAAAATAGTAAGCATTAGGCTTTTAAACTATAGCTATATATATAAGTTTATAATCTACTTTTAAACTTTTTATAACTTTTCTTTTTAGTAACTATAAACTTTTTTAAGTATTATAACTTATTTATAGAAGTCTATTATTTTTACTATAGTAGTAGCAAGTTACTATAATTAGCTTTTATAAATATTATAAAAAACTATAATATAGTTTAGCTATTTTTATAGTTATTTCTATATAAATTATAGAAATTTATTTTTATTTTATAAAGCTAGCAAAGGTTGCAGAGCTAATATATAAAAAATAATAAAATATAAACAAAATTAGTAACTATAATAATAATATATAATATAAAGTAGATTATAAAATGTAGCTTATAAAACTATATATAAAAGCTATAAACAAAATATATATAAAGTTCTAAAAATAAAAAAGCTTATATAGTTTATATAAAATCTCTATATAGTACTTAATTTAAATAAAGTTAAAAGTAATAGTTTTTATAAGACTACACTATAATAAAAAAAACCTAAAAATGTATAAATTAAAAAATGTACTATTTACTATTATTAAATAGTTTAGTATTTTATACTAAAGTTTTATATAAAAGGTTAATAACTAAAGTATAAAAATTAAAAAATAGCTTAATAATATTATACTAAAATTTAAAAATTTATTAAAAAGCTATATATTTTAAACTTTATATTCTATATACTATATAATAATAGTAGTTTCTTCTTTTATTATATTTACTTTAGTAATAATAGTAGTAAAGATAATTTACTTAGTATTACTTTTTTTAATTACTTTTATTATTATTATTATTATTATATTATTATTATTATTATATTATTATTATTATTATATTATTATTATTATTATTATTATTATTATTATTATTATTATTATTATTATTATTATAGTAATAGTAATAGTAGTAATAATAGTTACTACTATTATTATATATACTATTTCTATAGTTTTAATTATTTTATAACTATAAAGAAAGTAGATAGTAAATTTAGTAAATAACTTATTTATATAAAAGTTAGAAAATATATATAAATATTACTAGTATTAAAAACATAATAAGTAAGTATTATATAAGTAGTAAAAAATTATTATTTAAAAAATTTAAAGTAATAAGCTAAGAGTATTAATATATGTACTATAACAGAAAAAGTAGAATTTATTTAGTAATATAGTTAATTATTACTTTATTAACTATACTAAGTTTTAAATTAATAGAAATATATACTTTATAGTTAATAATAGTTATTATAAAACATAAAATTTGCAAAGTCTAAGTTTAAGAATATTAGAAAGTACTTGTATTTGCCTATAATAATAGAAAAAGTAGAAAATTTAAAAGTTTTATAAGTAGTAAATTAAGTAAGTATACTAGTAGTTATTATAAAAATTTAGTATTTTTACTTATAAATTTATAAAATGCGCAAAATTTTGCTATAAAAGTAATTTCTATATAACTACTAATTATACTTATTATATTAAAAAAACCTATACTCTATTTTATATTATATAGTTAAAATTATATAGCAAAATTTCATAAGTTATAAATATATAAAAGTTTTATTAATAACTTTATAATATAATAAGTATTTATAAGTACATAACATATATACAATAATAGTACATTTAAGGAGTATAGTTTTAGTACTAGTATATTTATAATTTAAATTATATACTAATAATAACTATAAAATATAAATCTATAAAATATAATTTTTAAACTTAAAAATTAAGTAAATATATAAGTATACTTTTTAAGTACTAAAGTACAGCTATTTAAAAAGTTTATTAAAATAAAAAAACTTTTTAAATTTTTTTAGTAAAAATAAAAATATATAACGTATTTTATGAGTAAGCTGAATAAATAGGTGAGCTAAATACTTTACTAAAACTCTATTAAAGTACTATTATTTATAGTACTATTACTTAATAGTATTATTAGTTATAGTATTATTTTCATTACTACTAGATTTTATAGTACTATCTTTATTAATTTTATATATTTAAGTGTTATGTCTAATCCTACTGTAGTTACTATAGTACTTTTAAGTTAATTTAGTTTTATCTATTTTTACCTTACTATAACTCTTCTTACTACTAGAACTTATAATAGTAGGGTTTTTAATGGATTTATCCTAGCTAGTACTAAAGTTAAGTATTTTTTTTTTTCTAGATACGCTTTCTTTTACGCTGTTTCTATTAAAATATAGTTTTATTAGCTACTTTAAGCTTAATAATGTGATTACATATAAGCACTATTTCTTAAGCTATTATAAGAGTATCTTTAACAAGCTACTAGTATCTATTCTTTAAAGATAAAAAAAAGTTACCTAACTTATCAGTAATTAGCTTTATTTGCGACCTAAATTTATAATAGTTTTTTAGGGTTTTTAACTACCAGGTGATCTCTATATTAACAAGTAGTATAAACATATATAATTAAATATTAAACTTTAATATTATCTTATTTAAGTTAAATGGAACTAGGCTAGTGTCTTAAAAGCTTTTTTAAATATTACTTTTAGTAATTAATACATTAAATATGTCGCAAAAGGCTGGTAAGAACTCTAGTTTAATAATATAATTAAATTAGTTATATATTAGCTTCTTAACTTAGCGTCTATAGGCCCTTTTTAAAGACTAAAAATAATCTATATCTAGTAGCTATAGGATATGTGATGAGTGTGCTAGTATATATAAAGTAATAATCTTATTCTCCTTATAGTATTCTATAAATATAAAAGAGTTATAGCTTTTATAGCTATTAATACTTAATAAACAGTACGCGCTAATACTATGCTTTTTTATATACTTATTAAAGTACTTTAACTATATAAAACTAAGCTCATTAATTATCTAGCCATTATTAGAAATACTAAATTGCTATTAACGTGGTATACTGAGTTTCTAGTACCAGATAAAGAGATAATTCTTACTCTTATAAATAATAAAAAGTAGAATCACGTATTCTAGTGCGCTAATAGCTAGGATTATTATAATTTACTTATAATTACTTAACTAAAAAGCCTTTAGTTAATACTATTTCTTAGAGCTTATAATAATTTTCTATTAAGTTATTATACCCATCTAAAAGCCGGATTTATTAAAGTTATAGATATTTTTATTCTATATACTATACTTAGCCTTTACGTTATATATAAGATTAAATTAGCCTTATATAATTACTGGTTCTTTTTATTTATAATGCTGATAATTAAGTTTCTGATTATACTTCATTTAAATCCCTAGCGTACACTTAATAAAGGTATGTGGCTAATTTATATTTACTAGGCTTATTTTTTATTTAGCTAGAAGTTTATTAGCCATCTTTTAAATAATATTAAGCAGAGAGACAAATTCTCTTAAATCTAGCTTAAGAATATATTTCTTTATTACCTCCTCTTTAGAAACCGTAAGCTTTATTAAATTAAGCGTAGTATTATATTATAAGGTAATTCCATCACGTTATATCTTTAGGCTTATAAAGGGTATATTATAAATATATATAGTATTTTAAAGACTATAAATTTAGCCTAGATCAAGAGCCTAGATAGCAAGCTATATTCTAATTTCTTAAGAAATTAATTTTAGGTTAATAGGTAGCATAATAGTACTATGGATTAGAATAGTATTAAGATTTTAGTAAAGTATTTAACTCACCTGTTTATTCAGCTCACCCGTGAAATACATTATAGTTTTTTAAAATTTCCTTTTTTATATATAAACTTTATTACTAATTTTTTAAAACTTTTATTTTTTTATATAAACTTTATTACTAATGTTTTAAAATTTAAAAGCTATATTAATATTAGAGTTATTATTAACTACTTTATAAAATACTAATACTTAAATTTTTAAAACAAAATAACTACTATAAATATAGGGAATTTTTTTTATTAATATATATAAATAAATTACAAGCCTTTAAAAAAAATTACATTAAACTAAAAAAACTTAATTTATTTTTACTTTTTATAATAAACTTTATAAGTAATTATAAATTAAATTTTAACAATTTTTTATATTTTACTTAAAAATTAATAACTAAATAAAAAAGTTAATAGTATAATAAAATAAGCTTTATAAATATATATAAATTATTATTAAATAACTAAGTAAATTGGCTCTTATTAGTATAGTTTAAAACTAATAATACTATTTTTAAAACTATAAAAAATTTTTTTTTAATAAATATAACTTAATATTTTTAAATAAACTTTAAACTTTTTATAAAAATTTAAAAATGTTTATATTATGTATTATAAGTTTTAAAAGCTAATTACATAGTAAAAAAAATAACTAATATTTAGTAACTAGTTTAAAAAAAAAATTAAGTTTAAGTTATTTAAAAAAAATGTAAACTAAAAAATGTTACTAGTATTTAAGTATTAAATAAAATAACTATCCAAAAAGTTAAACTTAAAGTTTTTTAAAAAAAGAATATAATTTTTTTAAGTTTATTAATATTTAATACTATTACATATAAAAGTAAATGTAAAGTAAAAAAAATTTTATGCTTTATTTATAAACTAATTAAATAATTATAAATAGCTTAACTAAAGTTATTAGTTTAGAGCTATACTTTTTTATAGTATATAAATATTAAAAAGTACTTATATCTAGTTATAATAGTTGTGTACTTTAGCTATTAATACTAAACTTAAGTAAATAATAATATAGCTAATTTTATACTAATTTTATTATTATTTGTTTTTTAATTATGCTAAAAAAGTAAAAAAGAAAGTACTTTTACGCTATACTATCTATTATTATACCTAAAAAAAGTTTATATAAGTAGCTTAAAACTTTACAACACACTACTATATTTATAGTTCTATATTTTTGTAACTAAAAGGGTATACCTTACTTACTATAGTAAATTAAAGACTATTTTAATATACTAATAACGTTTTCTTTTTGTATACTTGCTAGTAAATGCTCTTGTTGATTGTAAAGCTTAAATAAGCTAAATACGCGTAGTAGGCCTCGTTTGCTTATGAACTCAAACGCTAACGCAATCACAACCTACATTGATAAGTGTATATTTAATGAGAAGCATAATACTTGGGTAGAGCTTACACACAGAGCTAGTGTTGATCTTTTAGAGGGCAAAGAGAACTGCGCAAGGGAGATAATTTAGAAGCACCTTATAGAGGTGTCTAGAATCAAAACTTAGATAGTAGCTATTAAAGAGGACCGCCCACCACATATTTAAAAAGATCAAATAAGATGGTGTTTAGTTCAACTAGGAATCCACCCACATGGCGTGCACTAGCGCAAGGTGATTTAGTGTAATAAGATACATTGGATGACTAGCCCCAAATACGTACAAAAGATTAAGAGAAAACCTAGCATTGAGGAGAAATTCAACCCCAAAAACATATATTTCAATAAGGTTGCGCGCCTAGACCCTAAAAAGCAAGAGCGCTTCCATATTTTCTAAGTTATTGGGTACGACTTTGCTTGGGCAATTAAGTACGACGCTAGTAATGCCAATGGAAAGATTAACGCAAAGACATATGTTGAAATCTTAGAGCAATTATGGGGGGAGACCCTTGGGCGGGAGCTAATTCTTTACTGAGTTCGTAACTCTACTCACGTCTCCGGGGGGGGTGATTGACTAGATGGATAAACATGGCATGGATCACTTTGAAGGGCCTACAAACTCTCCAGATTTCTTAATAATGGAGACGTGGGTAAAGCCCCCACGGGAGAGGTTCTATTAGAGGCGCGTTGCTACCAGGCAAGTAGGCGTGCGAAGGTTCTATCCCGTTTGGGCTGAGTTGATGCCTGAAAAAATTAAAAAAACCATTAATAGTTATCTAAAAAGGCTACATGATTGTATTGAGCGCACACAAGGCCGCGCAACAAAGTATTGAGTGTAGATAATCACAAAAAATCGATATTTATGGTGTATTTCGTGGAGCGTACAGTGAGCGCTTATATCCCGAGAATTACGCACCCCGAGAGACGCCTTCGATTATTGATCATTGCCAGCTCGGCCCACACAGAGCAAGCAGAAAGAGGCATGATTGAGAATCTCCAAGGCATCATACGCAAGCTTGAGAGGGAGTGTTGGCGAAACTGCCATGGGCAACCTTGATGCCTTGTGTAACAGAGTAGTGTCATCACCAATCCCCCTTGTCAATTCCAATACAACTTACAAATCATTGTCAGAGGTTATCTCGCTCGTTTTTTATATATGATAGCACTCTTTAGCATCTTTTTAATCAACAATATCTGAAGACATTATTTATGAGTACTTCTTGCTGCCAAACATAACCTCCACCAATCTCACACCTCTCTCTAAGACTATCAAACAGCTTCGTTGTCTAAGACAGTAGTACCACATCTGGATTTACGGCAAGGTCGACGCTTTATGCGGCTCCAGAAGTCATCGCATGGGAAAAAAGAAACACCTCGCAAGACGTCTTCGCACTTGGATTTGAGTTTCTAGATATGTATTGGGCGCTCCATGAAAAGTCTGAGGCGCCAACCAATTTCGATGGCTCGCACAGAGGAGAACCCTACTCCGAAAGTGATCTCAAGGATGGGGATTTGGGATTTGCGATTTGCTGGGAACTTCCAAAAGCTAGCCTGTGAGAAATCACCGAATTTCCCAACCCAAAAGACTTCCTTCGACTCATACGTCTTATGACTGCAACTTGCCTATATCTCCGCCCAACGGCAGATAAAACCCGGTATAGGCCGGCCCTACCGACGGTTTTTGGTCAAACATGTGGAGAATGTTGTCTTCGTAATCACACTTCGAAGAAAATGGCATTTACTAAGCCGACCGGCGTTCCGACTTACATTCGTGCAAGTAATCGCTCGCCAGACCATCAGCAGGCGGAATATGATCAATTCATTGATAACAGCGGTGCCGACATTTTCAAAGACCACCTGGCGCGTCGTCCACATTTGCGGGTTGATCGGGCGGGACAGAGGCGCGGCTCCACAATGTTCGCCGCCTTGGAGCGGGGTCATGTGCCTTTGTTGAGGCGGTGGAATACAATGACACATTATTGGCGCGCAAACCATTTAGGCCCGAGTGTGGAACAGAATTAGATGTTGCGAAAAGCGAGATTGCTGGTCTTGGCAAGCTCCGCCATGGACATATCATCCAGGCTCTGGGGAGCTACTCGACACCACACTCCTTCAGCATTCTCATATACCCCGTCTGCAATGGCAGCCTTGCCGACATTATGTCTGAGGTTTATGACTCTGGATCCTCCCGGGAAGATAAACCCCGCACGTGGTCGATCCTTGTCCCGTTGGAGAAATCTATGCCATGCCTCGCCCAAGCTTTGGAGTTTCTAAATGAGAACAATTTACATCATGGCGATATTAAACCTCAAAATATCTTATATAGGAACGCGAAAGAGGTGGGGTCCGAATTCCAAGCTTATCTTATCTCCGATCCAGCAGAGTTTTTGGTGATCTTACTGAGTCAGAGACTCTTGCGCATTAGCTCACTTGCTGGTATGATATTCCAGAGGCATTGGCTCGCGACGTTGTGATGAGTTCTGACGATGTGTTCTCCATGGGCTGCGTCTTCGCTGAGATTCTGATGACCGTCCTTGGTCAGGGCCCGGATCGGGAGATTCAGAATCGCTGTGGAGCATATCACTGGTCCAACAGCCGGATCATAGGGCATCTAAATGACATCCTCGACTACTTAAGCTCTGATTCTATTTTCTTCAACGAGTATGACGGTTTAAAAGCAAAGGTTTTCAAAGTCGCTTCTGTCAGCTCTCACAGCCTATCAAGGAGATGATAACGCCAGTGCCCAACGAACGACCAAAGTTTTCTAACGTCACGCTCATGCTTGGGGCCAACCCATGTCGCTTACTCGACTCTGAAAACATTGGCGGGGGGGTCATTGGGGGAGACCACTACTGAAATTCAGAGGACTAAAACCCTACAAAGGCTTGAGAAATATGGCGAAGACACCGCGAACACCCCCTCTAGAAATTCGCAGAATGGGGAAAAAATTGCGCGTGCTTTAGGATTTGAGATTATTGAGCTTTTTAGAACGTGATACCAGCATTGGAAGAAACTCCTGAAGAACCGGACTGAAAAAATTGCTGCTTTACTTGCTGGTTTTCCAAATGCAGGAAAGGTGCTATGTCCGCATGCTGATCTCAGCAGGACTAGGATTCACATGGAATAAACTTGAAGGTTGACGTGGGAGACCTATTTAGAATGAGATGACAATTTCCTCCGTATTCTTCTCCATGACGACGCCATAACCCGCCTTGCCACTCTTCTCCATCTTGACCCTCTTACCGGCAACCTCCACTCTGATGTCACTCTCCAACTGTCCGCCAATGACCTTAACCCGCACGCCATTTTCAAAACCCTCAAGTTCCAGCCGCAGCATAACCTCTTCGGGCTTTTCCGGGCTGGGAACCTCAACCGTCTCTTTCATGCCCTGCGCGTGGTTGACCAGGACCGTGCATCCCTCATGCCAAGAATAATCAACTGACTTCCTCGCCTTCTCCGCATCGCCCAGCACAATGACCTTTCCAGGCTTCAGAAGAACAGGCAGTGAGAAGAAATTATGTGACTCGGTCACATACCCGGGACCTATCCGCATCTTCCAATCCAACACCCCATACCACTCCCCAGAAGGGACATAATACTGCACCTCCTCCTCATTATTAAACACCGGCGCCACCAACAACGCATCACCAAGGAAATACTGCATATCCAACCACCAAGCAACAGGATCCTCGGGATATTCCAGGAACGAAGCCCTCAGCATCGGAACACCGGTCTTGCTTGTCTGAATCGCCTGCGCATAGAGATACGGCATAAGCCGATGCTTAAAATGGACAAACTTTCTGAGGACCTCCTCTGCCTCACCGCTCTCATCAATCAACCATGGCACACGGAAACTCGCAGACCCGTGCAATCTTGAATGCGAGGAAAGCAGCCCAAATGCGATCCACCTCTTGAACAGTCCGGGATCAGGCTTGCCTTCAAAGCCACCAATATCGTGTGCCCAATATCCGAAGCCACTGAGTGCGAGGGACATGCCGCCGCGCAGCGTCTCGGCCATGGCTTCGAAGGTGGAGTAGGGATCGCCGCCCCAGTGGACGGGGAATTGCTGGCATCCTGCTGTGGCGGAGCGAGCGAAGAGGGCGGCGCGATTCTTGCCATAAGCGTGCTCGAGGACTTCGAAGGTCACTTTGTTATAGAGGTAAGAGTAGTAGTTGTGCATCTTTTGTGGGTCGGAGCCGTCGAAATAGACGGTGTCGCCGGTCGGGATGCGCTCGCCGAAGTCGGTCTTGAATGAATCCACACCCACGTCGATGAGGTCCTGGAGCTTGGATTGATACCATTTGCAGGCGTTGGGGTTGGTGAAGTCGACGAAAGCCATGCCTGCTTGCTGCGACTTGTCAGCTCACTCAATGGAAGGGAGTAACGGGGCTGCTTACCCAGAAGTCGTACTGCCACACACTCCCATCACCCCTCTTGATGAAGTACCCAGCCTCAGCTCCTTCGTCGAAGAGCTTGCTCTCCTGTGCAATGTAAGGGTTAATCCAGACGCAGATCTGGCGCTTTGTCAGCATCAACCCTTTACCATACGCCGAATCAAAGGTACTCACCCGATGGCCCTTCTCCTTCAGCCTCGCAAGCTGCCTCTTCGCATCCGGGAAAAAGTCCTTGTCAAACTCAAAGTCGCACCACTGGAACCCCTTCATCCAGAAGCAATCAAAATGGAATACCGAAACTGGGATTTCCCTTTCCGTCATCCCATCCAAGAATCCATTCACCGTGTTCTCATCATAATTCGTCGTAAAGCTCGTCGTCAGCCATAGCCCAAACGTCCATGCTGGTGGAAGTGTAGGCGTGCCGGTAATCTTGGAGTACTTGGGGAGAATGGATTTAGGCGAGAGGCCGTGGATGAGGTAGATTGAGAGGGATTCGCCGGGTACAGAGATGTTTACGCGGGTGGTTCCTGATAAAGTGTTAGGTGGGGTTGGGGCGATGAGTGGGTGTGGCTCACGCTCGGACTGGATTTCGAAGGCGATTAGGTTTGAGGTGGGGATGAATATGCCGTAGCCGTTTGAGGTGAGGAAGAAGGGGATATTTTTGTATGTAAGCTCTGAGCCGGTTCCACCGTCGTCGTTCCAGAGGTCGACGGACTACATCATTTTGCAAGTCAGTTACTTTCGTCGTCGTATGACCTGAAAGGGCCCCACTTACCTGACCATTCTTTTGGAACGGACCAAAGCGCTCGCCTAACCCATATACTTTCTCACCAACACCGAGCTGGAGCTGATACGTGATCGATCGCTCCCCCTTATTAGGATTGGTGTAGTTCGCTTTGGGATGAAGAGCTGTGGTGTTCCGCTTGATGTAACCGATGGAACGCCAACCAAGCTTGGTTAGGAGCTTGTTCTTGGCTTTGAAGTCCAGGTTGAAACTCTTGGGCTCGGTGTTCACGGTGGCATTGAGATCACCAACGCTGAAGTTTAGAAGGCCTTCTGGCTTGGACGTCTTAATGGCATTGGCGTGCTTCTCTTGGCCATGAGGGAAGAGTTCGAAGTGAGGCCCTACGCTAACGCTCCTTTGACC
Source organism: Zopfia rhizophila CBS 207.26 (assembly GCA_010093925.1). Lineage (NCBI taxonomy): Eukaryota > Fungi > Ascomycota > Dothideomycetes > Zopfiaceae > Zopfia > Zopfia rhizophila. The sequence goes on along the minus strand of ML994718.1, from coordinate 230,197 downwards.
TTTACAGTGCGTTGACGAAAGATAGAGCACATCGTCAATTGGTGAGCTGATATGATGGGTAAGCGTTGGGTTATTCAGCGTGTCGCCGCGGAAGTTGATAGGTTTCGAAGACTAAACCATGCATTAGAGACGGACTACTCCGGGCACGTTGGAAACTTACTGTGACGAAGTGCAAACTATCCTCTCTCGCTTCACTCTTCACCACCTCAACAGCCCAATCAATAATAGTATCCGGCGCCGGATGCCAGCAGCCGTGAGAAAATTTGACCATGTCTATGAATCTAGATCCTCCAAAGGATGCTTTCACAACAATCGACGAGCAAACTCTCTTTAGATATAAGCGGTCAGCTATCAGTAGGCATCAAAGTACTGATCGCCTACCTCGGATATTGGCCCCGAAGCCGTTCCGATTCCGACTCGTCTCGGATCATTTCATCCCACTGTCCTGGTAACACATACGCGCTACCTCGCAATAGCAGTGGGAAATTTAGCCTACACTCCCAATCTCTATTCACTTCTCGTTCTTGCCCAACGAAAACTGCCCAAAGGATGTCCTAAAACCCATCTAATCGCATCTAATCGCTCATACCATTCGACGCCTCACGTGAAATCCAAGGATCAACCGATTATTTCCGGATTTGGGCGCATGCTCGGCAGGACTACGGCGGAATCAGAGCGGTGCTATTTAGCCTAAAGTCGAGAGTGTGGAGAGAGAGTGCGCGGATGGGGGGGGAAAACGTTTCCGCCCGCATGTCGCCGGGTTAGTAAGGCAGGCGGAGCGGCCCGGCAGCGTGGTGCTCACGAGTGCGAGTCCGACAGCTGTTTATCATCTGCTAAAACTGACTCTGCGCGAGGTCTAGGTGTACTGGGACCATGGTCTTGCTATCGTGTATGCATATCCGAAGTCGTGGGATGAATGGGGTGCGCGAAAGTGGAGCGCAGATATAAGTCCCTGCAGAGTCCAACAAGCTTGCTTCTCCACTCGTGCACCACTCCCTTGAGCGTTTAAAATGGCGGGAAAACAGTCTGTCAATGGTTACACGTGGTTTGTAGCGACTTTCGCGGCCGTCGCGGCCGGTATGTGTTGAGACGATAAGAGTTCCGTTGCAAAAATTCCAGAGTGCTAATATATCGCAGTTGGTTCGTTGCTGTGAGTAGTCATATCTCACAGACGAAGGCATCAATCCTAACGCCCCAGCTCAGATATGGTATCGACTCTGGTATCATCTCAACAACCATCGCTCATGCTACTTTCCTCGACTACTTCGCGCCTTTCTCCCGTAAGTGAATTCTCGAAAGATTGAGACCATCACTAATCATCCATCAGCAAGCATCAAAGGCGTCGTCGTCAGCACATTTGGTGCAGGAGCCGTATTCGGAGTCTTTTTCGCAGGATGGAGCGCGGACTACTTAGGCCGTAAACGTACCATTTTCATCGCCGCAATCATTGCCTTAATCGCTGGTATCATTCAAGCCGCAGCCGTCAATGTCGGCATGCTGATTGCTGGCCGCATTATCGGCGGTCTTGCAGTCGGCATGATGAACATGACCATCCCAATCTACAACTCTGAGATGGCGCCCCCGGGGAAGCGAGGTATGATTTCTGGCCTTCATGCCCAGTTCGTTGGTTTTGGTTTCGCGACGGCGAATTGGGTTGGATTCGGATGCTCGTATGCGAGTAGCGACTTCCAGTGGCGGTTTCTACTTGCGTTCCAATGTGTGCCTGCGCTTATCATCCTTGGTGGTATTTTCTTCCTGCCGTACTCGCCGCGATGGCTACTTGAGAAAGACCGCGATGAAGAGGCGTATGCTGTGTTGAAGCGTCTGCATGGCAACGTTGGTAACGATGATTCGTTCCTTCGAGCTGAATTTGCCCAGATGCGCGATCAGTTGCGCTTCGAGAAGTCGGTCACGAAGATTAGCTGGCATGAGATTTTCACGAAGCCAAGCAACAGGAAGCGTTTGGTGCTCGCTGTGCTTGTGCAGGTCTTCACTCAGCTCAGCGGTATCAACGTCATCAACTACTACCAGACGGACTTGTACAAGGGCTTGGGTCAGACAGGCCATATGGTCACTCTCCTTGCTGGGTGAGTTGGCATGAAGCTATTTCGAGGTGTTGCGCTAACCCAAGTGTCCAGTATCTACGGCCTCGTTGGTCCCATCGCTAACATGGTCTGCCTCTACTACGTCGATACTTGGGGACGTAAGAAGACGCTTTGGATTACCGGTATTATCATGGCCCTTGACATGGGACTTGTCATGGGTTTGAGTGGTGGATACGGAGATTCAAGTAACCATGTTGCCAAGGGATTCACCATCGCCTTCATCTTCTGCTTCTCCATCATGTAAGTACCCAAGATACCTAATCCCTTTCACCCTTACAAATTGAATCTAATGATTCGGCAGCTACTCTCTCGGCTACAACTCTATCCACTACATCTGCGTCCCCGAAATCATGACCATGGCCATCCGTGCAAAGGGTTCATCGATTTCCGTCATTTCGAACGTCCTGATCAATATCGTCTTCAACCAGGTCTCGCCAATCGCGTTCGCGAACATTGGATACAAGTACTACTCACTCTTCATATGCACCAACTTGCTCGGCGCGGTGGTCGTGTTCTTCATGTTCCCGGAGACGAAGGGTAAGACGCTCGAAGAGATCGCGCACATTTTCGGTGATGAAGTTATCGTTGCAGATCTAGATACGATCAAGGCAAAGATTGGTGATGCCGAGGAAGACGTCACTGCGCAGGAGAAGGGGGTGACAGGGACGAAGACGGAGACAATGCGCTAGAAATTTGGACACGCATGAAGGATACGTCGCGTATACTGCTCTCAAAGTCAATACCCAAGGAGTTTGACTAATGGCGGTAGAGGATCGGTGATAACAAATGGCAATGCATCGTCAAATTAAGCATCGCCTTCGGCCTTTTCAAAGGCCCGCCATGCTTAACATGTGACAAGCGTCCCTCCGCGCAAAACCAGCGGCGCCACCACCCACAACACGCTCGGTGCATATTGCGATTGGTCCAGCATACCGCCAGCATCCTCACACAAATTAGTAGTAAATTTTTTTTTAAAGTAATTAAACTTGCGCAAAAACATAGTAACTACAATATTATAATATGTATTTTTAGTAGTAAGTTATTTAACAAATATATTTACTTTATTAAAAAGTAAAATAACTTTTATAGTAATAGAACTTATTTATATAGTAAAAAAGTAGTTTATTAAAAAATAATAGTAATAAATAAGTAAATAAAGTACTTACTATATAAAGTAGTATTTTAAAATACTTTAATATTACTTTTACAATTAAAAAAAAAATTCTAATTTTATTATGTAAGTAATATAATTACTAAGTAAAAACTAATTATATATTATAATATAACTATTACCTATAACTTTTATTATTTATAAAATTAAATATATACTTAAATTATTAATTAAAGTAAAATATACTTAAAATTTAAAATTTTATTTTACTATTAAAAATTTAAAATTAAGTAAATAAGAAATTATTTTACTTAATAATATGTACATAAATAACTATAAACTTTACTATAACTTATTAGTACAAAACTATTTTTACTAAGTTTAAAACTTAAAAAAAAATTATTAAGCTAAATTTTAGTACAGTTAATATATATATAACTTATTTTTTTTTTAATTTGCATTTATATTTATGTACTTATTTTAGCTATTATTTTAGTTTAAATATAGTAAATTAAATAAAAAAATTAACATGCTTATATTATACTTATTATAAACTTATAGTATTAAATAATTAAAGTTTATTATTAAAAAAGAAATTATATTTATTATAATTTAGTTTTTAACTTATAAATATTATAAGTTGCTAACTTACTGACGTAAATTATACTGGTAATAAGCTGTTTAACTGCTTATATAACACTTAGCAGTTCCCTCACTTCCAGATCAGATAGCTTATTAGACTTAGTAGAAGTTAGTTAACTCAGTAGAGAGCAGGAAGGAATTAATACGGTAAGTTAAGGTTTAATAGAATAGTATTAAACTATATCACTTAAGGTGTGAATCTTAATTTTAGAGTAACTATGAAGAATTAAAAGTAATCATGAACCGTCCAATGCCTCATACTTATAGTAGATCCTCCGTGCGTATATTGTATACTAGTTGGTAGTATATTGGATACTACTAGAGGCTGCTAGAGCTGCTAGAGATTCTGTTACCTTACTCTACCTCTGTCTACTAAGCCTTGCCTTAGTCACGTGAGTTACTACTTCTAATCCTTCAGCATAGTTCCGTATTTCTGTCCTCACTTCTTGGCCTGTGCTTTGGCCTGCGCTAATACGTCCCGTGCCCACTTGTAATTCTTTCTCTTAAGCTTGAATATACATTTCCATTTTAAAGCTTTATTAGCTATTGTCGCCAGTTCCCTTAGCTCCTCAAGTGCAGTTGCTTTACTGTTACTGTTTGTAACATTATCCCCCTCTTCTAAGTCTTCGTCTTGGAAGATAGTTTCTTTCTTCTATAGGCAGTATAAAGGCAGTAGGTCCTCTGCTCTGTGTTCTAAGCTGTAAGACCCTTAACTTCCTTTCTTTTCTGCCCAGCTCCCTAACGATGACGCGTCCTAAGTCGTCTCTAATACATGCTTACCACCTAGCTTCCCAGATCCGTAACAAACCCCGTTACATGCTGACACCTTGCTCGAACTGTTCCCGTCGAGGCGATGATTGTCTTATGCACCTGAGTTCTAGTCATTATTCAGTCTGTGCTAATCGCAACGTAAAGTGCGACCTAATTGTTTCACAGCTAGAATAGGATCATCTGAATCATGATAAGGAAAAACTTCGTTGCTAGCTTAACTCCCTTAAGGATCAGCGTTCTGAGCTCCGTGCTCGAGAGTTGCGGCTTCACCATAAGCTCACGAAAGTTGACTCCAAAGAGAAAGAGATATTTGATTGAGAGATAGCCTTAATTCGCGAGGTCCAAGCTCTTGAAGAGGTGGAAGCACGTTCTCAGAATCAAGAAACTCACACACCGTAATCCGTAATGCCGGCTTCTTCCCAACCCGCTTCATCTTCCCTTTCCTTTGGTCTGGATTGGAATGTGCTGCAGTCGTCCTTTCCGTGGGATATAGCCTTTATTACTTTATTTAGTAATACTGGTTAATTAGCTCTGAACTATTCCTTAGGTTCCTGACTAGCTCCTACGTATCATTCTTAGGTCTGTAACCCTTCTATCTAACTAAATATTTCCGCTGACGCCTAAATTACTGGTAGTCCAAAATTCATTAAACTTCATACTCAGTGGTATCTTCCTCAAGTTTAAGTCTTGTCTGCAATTTGGCATTCTGTGGTGCTGGTTCTAATTTTGAAACATGAAAAACCAGGTAAATCCTTATGTCCTTAGGTAGTTATAGTTCGTAATTTACAGGTCCTGTTTATCGTTTAACCCTGAATGGTCCCAATTTAATATGATCTAGTTTTTTTAATGGTTATTTTGTTTCTAAATTTTTTTATAGCAGGAAAACCTTATCTTCTTCTCCAAAGGTTAGTTCCTTAACTCTATATTTATCTTTCTGTCGTTTGCTGAGAACTTCTTTCTAGGTGATTTTTCTTACTATTTCCTGATAAAGTCATTGTAACTCGTCGACTTTCACTCTTACTAATTCTGATATCTTGTCTAGAACCCGTGGTTCTCGGTAAGCCGTAGGCTCATACTCATAATTTGCAAAGAATAGTAACTTTCCTGTGGTTGATGATTTTACAGAGTTGTATATAAACTCAGCTATTAGTAGTAAGTTAATCTAATTATCTTACTATTCATTAACATACATTCGTAGGTATTATTCTAGTATTTGATTTATCCATTCCGTTTATCCGTCCGTTTATAGGTGAAATGCTGTCAATAGGCGGTGCTCTGCCCCTAGCTTTTCTATGAACATTTTCCAAAATATTAATGTGAATAGTTTGTCTCTATCTGTTATAAATTCTTATGGCAGTTTATGTCGTGCTATTAAAAGCTTAACTAGCAATATCACCAGTTCATCCGCTTTAATCTCTGTATGTGTTGGTTTAAAGTATGCGTACTTTATAAGTTAGTCTACTATAACTAGTATCATATCATACCATTAACCTCTAAAGGTAGTTGTTATTGGTATTCTTGTAATAAAATCTATCATAACTAACTCCCATAGTAGGTCTGGTAAAGGAATTAGTTACATAAGTCCATATTTCTTATATCTTAATGCTTTATTCTTTTTGTACTCAATACACTCTAAAAAAATATCTCTAACCTTTTTCTATATTCTAGGAATCCAGAAGTGTCTGTTAATTCGTTCCATAGTTTTCTTAATTCCTTAATGTCCGTGCATTTCGGCTGAGTGTTAGTCTTTAATAAGCTTAGTCTATAATACATCTAGTACATAGATTATTCCCTAGTCCAGATTCTAATATAGTTGTCTATTATTAAATTTCCTTATTCGTTTTTTCTAGGTGTTTTTGATAATGACTATTGTCTTAACATCTATTTATAAGCTTCCTAAGGATCTGTCTGGTCTTTATCTTAGTATTATATTATGAATTTCCGGTATGTCTCTTATATGGTCTGCTCGTTGACTAAGTACGTCAGCCACTATATTTTCTTTTCCCAATTTATAAAGTATACGAAAGTCGAATGTAGAAACCAGTTCCCACTATCTGACTTATCATTAATTTAATTTCTTCATTATTATAAATGCCGTTAGATTCTTGTGGTCTGAATACATAACAATTTAATACTTAGCTCCTTCCAAGTAATGTCTCCATTTTTCGAATGCTTAAACTATTACTAATAGTTCTTTATTATAGATATCATAGTTTAACTTAGCAGTTATAAGTTTATGAGATAGAAAGTCTATTAGATGTTTACGCTTATTATCCTATACTTGTAATAGGATGGCTCCTGTAGCTCTGTCTGATACGTCCACGTATATCTCCGTTTAAAGTCATAAATCAAACATCTTTAATATTAGTAGTTATTAGAATATTTCTTTTAGTATTATAAAAGCTTCTTTTTCTTATTATCCCTACTTGAATTATTAATCCTTTTTTAGTAATTCTGTCAAGGGTGCTGTGATTTTCAAGTAATTCTTAATAAATTATCTACAAAAACCCGTGAATCTGAGGAAAGAATAAACTTCTTTAGTGTTTATTAGTGTAGGCTAAGATAGAACATCTTTAGCTTTATCTAAGTTAACTACTATTCTATTTCTAGATACTAAGTATTCTAAAAACTTAACTTTAGTCCTGTAGAATATATATTTCTCTGTTTGAATATATAGCTTGTATTCCTTAAGCTTTTGTAATACTATCTTAGTATATCTAATATACTCTTTTATTATTCCATTTATGTATATAAGCATGTTATCTAAATATGCTATTATAAATACGTCTAGGTATTCTCTTAGCAAATAATTAATAATTATCTAGAATATTACTAGTGCATTAGTAAGTCCTATTAGCATAACTAAGTATTTAAATAATCCATATCTAGTCTTAAATGCTGTTATCTATTTATGTTCTTTAGCTATTTATATCTAATAGTATCTATTCTTAATATTAAAGAGACTAAACTACTTAGCTTCTCTGAGTTTATCTATAAGTTCTAATATTAGTAGTATTAGATAGCGATTTTTGACTATAGCTTCGTTAAGATATCTGTAATTAATATATAGCCTTAATTTTTTATTCTTTTTTAGTATAAAGAGTATAGGTGATGCTATCTTACTTTAACTAGTTTATATATATCCTTTTTATTAATTTTCTTATAAGAATTTCCGTAATTCTTCTTGTTGGTGTATGGGTACTTGGTATAATAATCCTAGTTTTAAATCCGTTCCTTCTTTAAGCGTGATTTTGTAGTCTTGGTTTTAGTATTCTAATAACTAGTCTTTAGCTTCCTTAAAAAACTACTCTCTAAATTCCTCTTAATATTCGTCTAGCATAATAAATATGGTATTATAAAATATTACTTTCTTTATCTATATTATAGCTTTTATTTATTACTGTCTATAGTAGTCGCTTCTGATGCCTATGGTTTTTATTTTCTAATTAATTATTAGATTCTATTGTGCTAGCTAGTTCTATCCTAGGATAAAATTCTTACTACCTAGATTCATGATTTTAATATAATAGTTATCCGTGTAACCTGCTACTTTAATAATTACATTTTTTATTTTAAGATTAATTAGGTCTTCTCTAAATGCTGTTAGATTATTATCTACGTATTTTACTCACACAGGTTTATCTAAAACTCTAGTTAGTGTTTAGTATTTCTGTACTTACTTATTTAATATAAGTGTTTCACTAGCCCCATTGTTTATAAGCGCTAGTGTCTAATTGCTATTAATATATACGTTTATGTATAGCTTATTTTCATGTTTCCTCTGGTTTAGTTATGTATACATAATTAATATATCGTTTCTAACCTTTAGCTTTTAGCCCTCTAATGGCTTGGTTATAGTCTACTAGTTTTCTAGTTTTTTGTTTATAGTTAACTCCTAAATAGCAGTCACTTCTTTAGTGTTTCCTTATTAGGTTCATGGATTAGATATCTTTAGAGTTAGCATGCTTCTTACCCTAGCATTAAATATGCATTTCTAGTCTACTCCTCATAATCCTTTAGGCTGGAGTTTCTGAATTCCAGCCTCCCTCCGCCCTCTACTCATTGCGCTATTGCGTAGTAAGGAAAATGGCAGAAACTGTAGATTCTGCAGCGGCGACCGGGGCAACCCCCAACCGCCAGCAGCCCCCGCCCAAGGGCTGCACCAGGCTAGTAGGGCCTGAGTCACCCAGATAGAACAATATTCGCACCTCTAAGAGGCACCGCGTGATGGATATCCGCGCGCCGGCACGCTTCCAACTTAGTGGGGGTGTGAACACCCAGAACAGAGCCGGAGCAGTAACAGCAGCAACAACTAACGCCGTTACCAGCGCGATCGCCCCCCATTTCGCTGCCGCCAGACACGCCATTCAGAGGCGCAAGATCATCACTACAGCCTTAGCAGAGGCTATCGACAATTGTATGATGGGCTTCAAGAGCCCTGAGGATATGGGGATCGCGAACGACCTCCAGCGCCTGGTTATCCAGGCCATCACCACCTCAGTCACTAACACGGGCAGTAATACCAGCCGCCCGGCCAGCGGTAACGACAGCAGCGGCGCCTACTCAAGCACCGCCATACGCTCCCGCAAGACATACACAGATGCTGCTGCATCACCCTCAGGGGAGAGCGACTATTCTACTTCTGGAAGCACGTCCCAAAGAGGACATGCACGGACACCACCAGCTCGCACCATACAGGCGCGACAGGACGATGACATTCGCATCCTACTCACGGTGCCTACCGCAATCCGACTCCTGGACCCAGCACCGATGGCTATCTGACAGGCCATCTGCGGAGCAATAGGACTCCAGACATCTGACATTCCCCAGGCCACAGCCACGAAGACGGGATGGGCACTTACCCCAGCCAACAAGACAATCCACGACCAACTCATGGAGCAAGAAAATCAGGAAAAAATGATCTGTGCTGTTAATGGCGACGGGGCTGCCCTCTCACAAAGGTGGCACAACTACGCGATACAGAACGTCCAGTGCGCCTATAGGAGCCTTCTTGGGGAAGAAACTCCCATCACCCTACAGGACGTCGAAGCAGAGGCTGCTGCCCAGACTAAGGCACAGCCAATCAGCTGCCGGCCCTCCAGACACGGCCCTAATGAGAGAGGCCTGCTCACCTGGGTCATCTCTTTCCTCAAACCAGTACGACCCTTTCAACTCTTTGGGACTAGCGACCGGTCTAAGGAAATTATCAAGAAGACTGCAATAGTACGACATGAAGACGGCTGCCAGGGCTACTGCAACCCCACAAAGTGTACCAAGGCTGCCAGGTGCGCCTACTGCGGCGACAGAATTACGGGCCATACCGGGCCAGCAGGCGCAGGGTGCGCCCACAAGGAGAGGTATGTGAACTGCTAAGGACTCTACCAGTCTGGCCACAATACCTGCCCTACGGTCCCCTGGAGAGTGGACGGCAGGATTATTAAACCCACTAAGAAAGAGCTCAAGGCGCTCTAACGCGCTGGACAACGTGCCTTCCAGCAGGTACAGGACCTAGCTAAATAATAGGCACAACAACTGGTAGAACAGCAGCTCTCCTAGGAGTCATCTAGTAGAGAGGGAGTACTAGTCACGTAGGCAGTCCCTGCTGACCAGAACGGCATGCCTGCCACTACTAGAACCTAGACAAAGGCCAGGAAAAAGTGTACAGCCGCCCAGGCCCAGACGCCAGCCAGGACACCAATTAATAAACTATAGAGCTCTAGGCCGGCTAGGAACGCCTCCCACTGAAGCTCCCTAAACCTAGTATAGCTATCTGCTCAGAGTATAGCCCCCTAGAATGAGCACACTACCTCGTCCCAGGAAGAGAACACGGACATGAATGAATTCTCTGTATTATGGTAGAATAACAACTACCGAACCGGCAGCGCGCCCTTAAGAAAGCTAAGGATATATAGATTAAGTAAGTTAATATAGGTAAGGGTTCGCCCAGCCACATCGCCGCTCTTGAAATAGCTTATAGTAAGGGAATTAATATCTTATGTATATAAGAACTGTTTACCTGCGTAGGTATATAAATCTTAACGTACTCTAGCTACACACATTACCTACCGGTAGAAGCGTGGGACGACTTAGCAGAGTGGAAGACCTAATAGCCACAGGTAATAATATATATTTAAAAGAAAGTAGGTCTCCGTATTATATATTGATAGCTACTCCAGGACAGGGACCTGTAGTAGATGGAAGTAAATAGCATATTTATGCTAAACACCTATAGATAACTATAAGCCCTATAGGCTCTAGACTACGTTACCTACCTGTTCCCCTTATCTTATTACGTAGTAGGAGGGGATTTTAATGCTAAGTACGACATGTTTAAACCTAGCGCTATCACATTATAGGGCGGAGCTAAACTCGCTAAATAGGCCGCTAAAAGCGGTATAGATTTTATTAGAGAGCTAGGTAAAGTGATGCACTAGGCTGGTTATATTATTAACTTTACCTTCTTAAATATTTCTTTTATAAGAACGGTAGTTTGACTGGACTTGTACTGTAGCTCTAACTACATTACCTAAGTTACTATAATCCCGGGACGTGGTTAGTAGTCTTTTAAATAATTTCACTACCGGGTTCTGACAGACTAGCTACTAAAGTTTGCTAGTATAGTAGCTTTAGGAATACATTAGGTTCTAGACCCTACTAGTCTAGCTGGTAATGAGTTAGAAGTATGTATAGATACTTTTACTTAGGTTATTAATAAGGGCATACATATGGTAGAGAAGACTAACCGTGGGATAGAACACTCTGCCCTCTAGTAGACAGATAAGTATTATAAAGCTTACTAATAACACCTGCGCTTAATGGACGGACATATAGGTTAAGAACTTACAGAGGCAACCCGTATCTTCTACACGGTCGTATAAAAGGTAAAAAGAGACTACTAGCGGCATACTATAGATAACGTTACTAATAATAAGGATCTCTATAGAATAATTAGCTGGCACTGCCTTAAGCCTACTTGTCTAGAGGCGCTACTAATCGCTGACGGCACCTCTATTTATAATAAAGGGAAAAAGGCTGAAGCTCTTTACTAGGCTATCCTCTGCCGCTTCAATGTAGACAATAATCTAGATATACCTTTATCCCTACAGGAAGGGCCTACCCTCCCATGGGACATAAGCCTCTTAATTAAAGAAGTAGAAAGGAATATGATTAGGGTTATAAGTACCTTACTAAGGCCAGATAAAGTCACAGTCCGGCTACTTAAGGCATGTTAGCATACTATTCAGGAGCGCGTCTGTAGTATCTTCTGCTGGTGCCTTTAACTCAGCTACTTCCCCCAGGCGTGGAAGCTAGCTGAAGTAGCTATAATACCTAAGGTGGGTAAGAAGGATAGGAGCACCCTACGGGCGTTTCGGCCTATCGCCCTGCTGTCTTGCTTCGGCAAAGGGCTTAAGCAAATCATTGCCAGACGGATAGCCTGGATGGTAATAACAGAAGGGGTCTTCAGCTTACAGCACACAGGAGCCCTGCTGAAGAGATCTGTGATGGACCTGGTCACAGCCTTCACACATGACGTGGAGAGGGCTTTCGCCTGGGGGAAATACGTGACCATGGTCACTATAGACGTACAGGGGGCGTTTAATGCCCTCCTAGTCAACCGACTGCTACACTGCATGAAGGCACAAGGCTAGACCACTAAGGCACTCCAGCTGACGAACAGCTTCCTTATAGAAAGGCGGGTAAGGGTCAGGCTGGGCAAGTCAATCACCCCCAGTTACCTAGTACAATGCGGCACCCTATAAGGCTCGCTATTATCACTAGTACTATACACGCTATACCTCGCTGAACTCATAAAAGCTAGCGGCAAACTACGCTTTAGCTATGCTAATGACATTTGCCTTTATAGGGCAGCCTACACTCTAGAGGAGAGCAACCGCCTCGTCGCGAATGACGTTAGGGACGTCATCTAGTGGGGAGACGACAACTAAGTGGCCTTCGCATCTGAAAAGCTAGAAATAATATACCTCACCCGCTAGAGGGGTCCTACAGCGCTACTCTGCGTAGTCAACAACACACTGACGATCTACCCAGTCACACAGGATCAGGACTCACTACAGCAGCCAGCACTCCAATGGCTTGGAGTCTGGTTTGACTGAAAGCTCACATTTAAGCGACATATCGCCGAACGAGCTGCCAAGGCCCGTAAGGTAGCCCTTTACGTTCGAAGCCTAGCCTGAACCACCTACGGCCCCCCAGCAGCCTCACTGCGCAAGGCCGTTATCACCTGTATCATCCCATGACTACTCTATAGAGCAGAGGCGTGGTATGGGGGTCGCATGAAGCTCCCTTATATACAATGCCAGGCTCAGGCTGATGAGGTCAGCGCTAGGCTTAGAGACCACGTTGCTATTATCCACAAGACGCTAGCTTTTATAGTATGAGGCGTCCTGCCCGCATACAGGACTATACCTATAACTATACTATTCCGGGATGCTGGTCTGCCCTCAGGCCCTGTTGCCCTTAAAGAGGCGAAGCTTAGGTTTACTATATACCTACAAATAATAGACAATAGATACTCCCTCACTGAGCGGGCACAGACCCCACAGATCCAGCAGGGTAGAGGCGCGGGAAGCTTATAGCAATCTAGGACTATCATCAAGCGCGTCAGCTCACTACTCAATTTAGTCCTAAGACCGGTTCTTACAAAACCTCACTTCTCGCCTAACTGTCGGATGGAACTAATAGGGGGGGTAGTGAAGAGATTAGCGGCTAAAGCCTTTAAAGAATGGTAGGCGCACCTCCCATGAGATGAAGTCACAGTTTTCTCTGACAGCTTAGAGCAGAGTCTCAACGGGACTAAGCATGTTACATACGGCTACGTCGTATACTAAGGCGGAATAGAAATTGGCTAGGGCAGAGGCTTACTTAACGCACGCTCTCATGTATTCAACGCAGAAGCTATAGGGGCATAGTAGGGGCTGGAGCACGTCATGCGCGATCCAGCCCTCTGCATGCAACGAATCTAGATGTGTATCAATAGCACATTAGTTATATGGTGCCTACAAGGGGACGCATTGTCCTCTTCTTAGTGGGCCTTCCTTCGCTGTTAACAGGTTATAGAGACCTCAGACGTAAGAGTACGCTGGTCCCCAGGCCACATGGGCATAAAGGGAAATGAAAAAGCGGATTGCCTAGCGGACCTAGAGGCTCACAGCCCTTACTCTCCAACACTATAAGCTACCGAGCCTATGATCACGGGGCTACGGTCTGACGCCCGGATTAAGCGCCGCCTTACGGAAATAGAATAGTAGGGACAACACAAGATAAAGCTCTTCTCATGGTATAACTAGTGGGGCCTATCCTACACGAGCACCAACGCACCGGCGGAGCTCAGCCTTAGCCGTTAAATCCTAGCCAAACTCTTATCGACCAGGACCATGCACGGTGACTACGCTTGGTACCATAAGAAATTCAGACATAAAGACGCAACCCTTACCTGCGCATGCGGGAAAGAGAAGGCCCCTAGCTATTTAGTCCACTACCTAAGAGCACGAAGACGCTTTGCTAGCTGGCTCTAGTAACCCAGCGAGCCACCAACGAACGCACGTGAGAGACAAGAGTACCTCCAGCTGCTCCTTAGCTGCCTAGAGGATTTCGCTGCCTTTCTTAAGCTGACTAGTCCCAAGTGGGCATGATTATGGGGCTCTTTTTATAGAGAAGTAGGAAGGATTAGCGTGCCTACTAAGACAGGATTAACCTACACTACGCTTCCTAGCTCGTCTCTTTAGGGTTTACTTTATATATAATGTTCCCTTTTGGATAAGAATCCGCGCACACAAGCGCTAGACCAGATCTCTTACTTTACTTACACGGAGGAGTTTAGGAGAGTCGACAGGCTCTTGCAGAGTAGCTATTACATGATCTATCTCCCCCCTACGGGGAGAGACGCGTCCCCCATGCCCTATAAGAGGCTTATATAGATAAAGGCTTTTAGCCAAGTCCACAGGACGAAAATCAATATAATAATAACAATAAAAATCCTCATAATCCTAACATTTCCATCCTAAGAAACATTCTTAATATGTGAGTTTTTTATGTGAGTCTGTAGCTAACTATTCCTTTTAGTAGTATTTAGCCTAGTGTCATCAGCATCCTATCTAACACTTATCCCATAATAGTTATTTATGTTTATCCGAGTTTAGATCCTGTAATTCGTTTTCTGAATCCGTGTAAACTAGTTCTTATTATAGGTTAAGTTCTTTTTTATTTACTAGTCACTATAACACTTTTCTTATCCTTAGTTCTTTAATACGTATGGCGTGTTTATTTTATTTATAGTCCCTTTCTATATAGTTAAAAGCTATATATATCTAGTATTCCTTCCTTATTACTCTGTTTGCGGCGTTATTATCTTATATTTATAATATTAGTAAAGGGTTTTTCTCTTCTTTCTCTTTCTAATAATATCTGACAGGGTGATAGTACACTATATTAATTGTAACTAGCATAGGCATCTATTTATAAATTTTATTTATCTATATAGCTAATCCTTATCTACTTAGTCCTTTATGCTGTTTATTTTCTACTAACTATAATACTTATCAGTATTTATATATTCCGTTACCTAAGGTAATTTCCTAGTATTTAGTAACATAATATTCCTTTTAATAGTACTCTGATTTGTATATCTAACAGTGTCCTTAGCGTACGCGCTGTATAATAATTATTAACATAAGTTCCTTACCTTTTATTATCTTTTAATTTTTTCTTTTTCTAAATTTTTGATTCTCTTTATGGAATGGTCTACCTTCTTATTCTACGATTTTATAAAATCTTTATATCTCCTTATTAGTTTCTGCGTTGTGCTGTTAGGCTGCTGCTTTTTATATAATAGAAACTATATTACTTAATTATTCTACTAAATAATTCTTAACCTGCTAATATAGTATTTTGTATTCTTATTTAAGATATATATAGCTTCTATAGATCTAGTATTATTTTTTCTAGATTCTCTTTATAATTGTTCCGCCTATTTTGGTATCTTTTACTTATTTTATTTAGACTATTATAATCTTGATTTCTTTCGGCGCCTTAGTCTAGACATAAGCTTTTTTAATATCTAATTATTATTATCTATAATCTTTAATGAAGTGTTTCTGTTTTCTATATTCTAGATAAACTTTATAGGCATAGTGTTTTATTTATTTTTTAGCTCACTTTCCTTACCCTTTTCTAATAAATGTTTGTTTAATGTTAATGTCTATTTTATTATAGGTTTTATTATCTTTTCTATTTCTTTTAGGTATATAGATTACTACTCTCCCTTATACTCTTTTTTCTTATTCTTGTTAGTACTGCTAGTTATTAATGGTTACTATTTATTTAATAATTTCTACTAAAGTGCTTAGCTATTTCTCTCTAGAGATTTCATTCTTAATTCTATTTTTTAATTCTTTATAGTATATTATAACCAGTGGTTAGTTTACCTAATTAAGTTGTAATTAGATTTATTTAAATTCTGCTGTATAATTAGCTGTTAATATATATTACTTAAGTTACTAAAGCTTTTAAATTACCTCTATTTCCTTATTAATTTCTCTAAAAATAATAATTATTTCTTGTTTAAAGTATTCGTAGTTCTTAAAAGCTTATTATATATTACTATTATAGTTAGCTAGTCCTGCTGCTCCTAAATTAGAATCTTTATTAATAAAATAGTTTCTTACTAGTAGTTTAAACTATTATATAGCTCTACTTATTATGTTTATACCAGCTACTAAAATCTAATTCTAATTAATTAGAAATAACTTCTAATTAAATTAATAGTATAGGTTTATTATTACCATGAAAGTTTTAAGTCTGTCTTAATTTCTATTAAACTTCTTAAGAGATTATATCTTTATTATTTCTTTTTTTTAGATTATTATAGCGTATTGTTTAGCTTTAACCTGCTATTATAGATTTACTAATATATTACGTAATTTTATAATAGCTATTTTTTGTTTCTAGATAACCTACTATACACTCTTTATTCCTCTGGATATACTTCTAGTTATAGATAAAAATTTTATTATAATTTCTTCTTCACTACTACTTTCCTCTGTCAAGTAAAGTTCTTATTTGTTCTTATAATAAGTTATTATAGACTTTTAATAATTAGTTATTAGAATCTATCTAACGATTCTTTCTAATTTTTTGAGGTAGTAGTTATAATATTATAAGTTACTAACTTACTAACGTAAATTATACTAGTAATAAGCTATTTAATTACTTATATAATACTTAGCAGTTCTCTTATTTCTAAATCAGATAACTTATTAAACTTAGTAGAAGTTAATTAACTTAGTAAAAGGCAGGAAGGAATTAATACAGTAAGTTAAGATTTAACAGGATAGTATTAAACTATATTACTTAAGATATAAATCTTAATTTTAGAGTAACTATAAAGAATTAAAAGTAATCGTGAACTATTTAATGCCTTATACTTATAGTAGATCCTCTATGCGTATATTATATACTAGTTAGTAATATATTAAATACTACTAAAGACTAGTAGAGCTACTAGAGATTTTATTATCTTATTCTATTTCTATCTACTAAGTTTTACCTTAGTTACGTGAGTTACTACTCTTAATCTCTTAGTATAGTTTTATATTTCTATTCTTACTTTTTAGCCTATGCTTTAGCTTACGCTAATACGTCTTATATCTACTTATAATTCTTTCTCTTAAGCTTAAATATATATTTCTATTCTAAAGCTTTATTAGCTATTATTACTAGTTCTCTTAGCTTCTTAAATGTAGTTACTTTACTATTACTGTTTATAACAATAAACTAATAAATTTTTTTATTTATTAGTTAAACTACTTTTTTATTATATTATAAATAGTAAACTTTTTCTAAAAATAGAAAGTACAACTACATTTAATTACGTTTTTTAATTTATTTTAATTATATATAAAACTAGAAAAAATTATGTTTTACAAAAATTAATGTGTTATATATATTAAAATATTAATATAAAAATCTTAATATTAACTTTTTTCATTATTCTTTTATGAAAATTGAAATATTAAGTTTTTATATAAAAATATTTTAAGCTATTAAAGTTTATTATTATAATTATTTTATTATATTTAACTTATTTTAGTTTCTAAACTCTATAATAAATAACATATATATATTTAAGTTAAATTTAATAAAAACTAAATGTAGAGTATATATAAATTTTTTATAAGTTACTTTTACTAGAAATAAAATTAACTAACCTTTAAGTATAATATAATACTGAAATAATTTTTAATTAATTTATAATAAGCCTAAAAATAGTATAATAATCTACAATATTTTTTAAATAATATAAGAGTAATAATATATAAAAACTATGTATTAATAATATTATAAGCTTAATTTAAAAAAACTTACTAAGTAAAAAAATTTACTTATTATTTAATACTTATTTAATATAAATTTACTAAAAAAATTTAAGTTTAATTTTATAAAAATATAACTAATTAGCTATTTACTATTTTTTATTTTAAATTAAGTTACTATTAAATAGTTAAAAAGACTACTATAATAAATTCTAAAAGTTAAAATAAAATATAATAAAAATTAGAACTAATAAAATAATTTATCCAAAAATTTTAAAAATTATTAAGTTTTAAGTTAACTATATATATTATTTAATTTAAAAACAAACACATAATATTATTACAAACCTTTTTTTAGTAAAATTAACTTTTAAATAAGTATTATTTTTAGTATTAAGGTTATTATAATAATTTATTTATGCTGTTAAATTAATAATTTATATAAATATATTACTATATTTAATAGTTACTATGCTTTAAAAAGTAAATAAATTATAACACAATATAAAATATACCCAAAAAAATTGAAAAAATTTATTTAAATAAAAATTAATATACAAATTAAAATTAAAATATATTAAAGTAAAAAAAATATAATAGTTAATATACTAAAAAATTATTATAATATATATTAAAAAGCTAAATATAACTTAAAAACTTATATAAAGAACTAAAAAAGTAAATTAGCTATTTATTAATAAAATATTATAATAATACCTACTAATATTATAGTATTATTAGTTTATAAAATATAAAAACTTAATAAAATAGTTTACTTACTTTAGTACCTTATTTGTATAATACTTTATACTTTATTATTATTATAGTAATATTATAAGTAGAAACTTAAAAATAAAAAAAATTAATTAATTATTATATAAAGTACTAAATAATAATTTAAAAACATTATATAAAAAAAAATTAGGTATAAATATTTTTATAAATAAACTTATATACTAGTATAAAGTTTATATGTAAATATATAATAAAACTTAAAAATTATAAAAAAAAGCTTTTTTTAAAACTTTAAAAAGTATTATAAATAATTATTATAATAGTTCCTTTTTTTTTAAATTTAGGCTTTTATAAAAAGTGTTATAAATAATTATTATAATAGTACCTTTTTTTAAATTATTAGCTTTTATAAAAAGTGTTTATATTTTAGTACTTAAAGTTTAAACTAGTTTAAGTATTACAAGCAAAAGTTTTTTATAATAGTTATATTTCAAAAATTATTTATAAAATACTATATAAAGTTATTATACTTCGTTTATTTAACGAAATTTTTATAACATTTTTGTTTATAGTTTAAACACAAGTTTTTAATTTATTTAATATAAAAATTAAATTTACTATTAATTTTAATAAACTTAAGTAATAAGTTTTATTAATTAAGAAAAATTTAAATTAAGTATAGTTTCTAAAAATAATAATACATGCTCTATAAAGTATATTATAAATTTACTTTAGAATTTTAAGTTACTTATAATTTATATATTATAAGAGTATAGTATAGATTTTTAACTATTTTTAAGCTTAAAGTAGTTACTAAAACTTTTATTTAAAAATAAAATACTAAACTTTTACTTAATACTAAACTTTAGTTTAATACTAAACCCTATATTTAGCTTTATTTTTTTATTTATAGCTTTTACTAGAAATAGCTAACTTTAGTAATATAAGCTAAATTTATATTACTAATAAAATTAATATAGCTAGCTAAATAGTAAATAATTTGAAAAAAAGTAATAAAAATCTTTTGCCTAAATTATAACTTATTTAGTATAGATAGTAAATAAATTAATAGCTAAATTTAATTAAACTAATACTAAAACTAATACTAAAAAATACTTATCTTTAAAAATATTAACTAAAAAAGCTTTTATAACTTTTTGTAAAGCATTAAAAGCTATAACCTAAATTTAGAAATTAATTTTATATTTCTTAGTAATTTTATAAACTAGTTACTAAAAGAGAAGCTACTTTAATAAATATTCTTAGTAATATTAATAGTATTTAAAAAAAAAAGGACACTAAAATCGCGATTTGACTTATACTGTTATATAGGAATTCTTTTCTGTATTATTTTATTCTTTAGAGTAAACTGATAGTAAGAATTATGTTTATTACTAGTATATAATATTTAGCATTACTAGAAAACTCTTTTTAAAAGCTTAACCCTTAAAGTGGTTAGAGCTTTTAAATACTAAGTATAAATAACTAACTAAAGAACAGAGGAACTAGGTAAAAACTATTTAATATATTATATAAAAAGCTATCTTGCTAGTTATTTTGGTTTAATAATATAATAAGACACCTCTATACTTATACCGCTTTAAGAGTGTATTATACTAAGGGTAGGAATAATCTAAAATTCTAGGCCACCTATAAAAGACTTAATAACAGATTCTTAATAGACTTAATAACTAAATAAATAACTAGATATGCTTTAATAGTGACTTAATAGAAAGTCTTAAACAGCATAATACTTATAGTCTTTAATAAAAGTAACTTACTAGAGAGTTTTAAATAGTGTAGTACTTATAACCTTTAATAAATAGCTAGTTATTTATACCTAAAGTAATTTAGACACCACGGACTTAGGCTACCGCACAAGTTATTAGTCTTAGATAAACTTAAGTAAGGCTTAATAAAATAGTAGAATATAAGCTTAGTTAGTAGAAAACTAAGAGACTAATAGTTATATAATATTAAATTATTATAGAGTCTACTTTTATAAGACACGGATAGTTTATTATTCTAAGAAAGTTATAAATAACGCGAAATAATCTACTAGATATAAAAGAGATTATAGAGTGTAATATATAATAGTAGTAATAGATAACTTTAAAGTACTTATTTTATAAAATAGCTTTAGAATAAACCCTTAGTAGACTCATACAGCCTTATATATACATAATTCTTTTAAAAATACTTATATATAGTGGGCTTTATAATAGAAGGAGAATTATACTCTTACTAATAATACTATTTATATAGCCTGAAAGGATGGATGTGTGTGTTAGTTTATTTAGAAAGTAAATAACAGCACTACTAAAATAAACTTAAGAAGTAAATTAAAAAACTTATATATTTAAATATATAATAAAGAGCTTAAGTAGGTAAGCTATAGTAAACTCTATTATATAATATATAATATATATATAATTCTTTAGTTAGAGCCTTAATCTAGTACTAGCCTAGCTAAAATAAGTTTAGAAAGATTAATAGCCACCTAAACTAATTCTATAAATTCTAAATAGGATGCTTATAAATAATTACTAGAGTATACTAAGCTATACTAATAATAGTACTTAAAACAGAAATCTTTACCCCTCTACTATAGATTACTCTTAATATAAAGGTTACTAGCTATAAATGCTGTATAAAGGTTTTTAATATAAAATAAGAAATTACATAAGCATGCGTAAAGATTTAAGATAAAATTTAAAAACAATAAAACCTTATCTATCCATGTATAATAGGAAAAAAGTATATAGATTAGGCTCTAAAATAGTTCACAAACATACAAGAACCTATTAAAAGCTAGGAATAGATAGGAATAGATATAGAAAATATATTAATTAAACTATAAACCGTTATAACACGTAAATAGTAGTAAGAGTAGATTATTTAAAAACATAACTAAAGTTTAGTATGCTAATAAGCTTTAGAAAAAAGAGTTCTTAAAACCTACATAACCCTCTTTAAGGCAGAAAGTTTAATCCTTATCTAGATTTATATAGAATAAATTAGACTTATGGTATTTCTTATAAAAGTCTAGCTAAAAAATTTTCCTATAGCCACATGCGTCTATAGTTATGGATAGAAGATAGTAAAATATATTATCCTTTATTACCTTCAGTTTACAGATATAAGAATAGCCTTACGAGATATAGAATCTAGTAAAATTAATTTCTAGTATTTTATAGAGTTAGTAGAGGGTATAGCTAAGCTCTTATAATAGCTTATATAAATAAATATTCTACTATAGTTCTCTCTAGCTATAGAACTACTCTATAGGGTGTAGAATAAGTAGAAAAGTGCCTATAGTAAGTAGATAGAATACTATAGCTAGAATTACAGGCTTTTTTTACTCCGTAAAAGATACTATAAGTAGCAAGAAAATAGGTCATACATAGTAAATAGAAGAAATAGAGGTTGTTTTCTTAAAAGCGGAGGCTATATACTCTATAATAGATTTTTCTTTATATAATTAAGTTCGTAGAAGGTCTGTATAGTATACTAATACCCAAATCAGCATAAAAACAATAATAATAATAATAATAATAATAATAATAATAATAATAATAATAATAATAGTATTTAAATTTATATAATATAATAGCTGTAAATTATTAGTTTAATTATAAAAAAAAATTAATTTTAAATATATATATATATATAAAATTAAATAAAAAAGAAAATAAGAATAGAAAGAAATAAAAAATTATTAAAAAAAAGATACTACTAGGTTTATACTTATAATTATTACTAAAAATATTAAAATATAAAAGTAGTAAAACTTGAATTTATTACTAACTAAAACTATAAAAAACTATTTTAAGTAAGTTTAAAGTTTAAAAACTATAAAGTATTAGTTATACTTAATTAATATTAAGCTTAATACTAAAAACTAACTAGTAAAAACAATAGTTTTATAAGTTAATTTATAAACTACTTTACTAAAAAGATTTTTATGAGGCTTATTAAAATTAATAGGTATAATTAATTTTTTACTAAAATTTTTTTTATAAAGCTTATTAAAACTAGTAGCTATAATATACTTTATACTAAAATTATTAAAACTAGTAACTGTAATATACTTTATACTAAAAAAATTACTATAAAGTTTATTTAAACTAGTAATTATAATATATTTTTATTACAGGTTGCTAACTTACTAATGTAATATTAAACTAATAACTAGTTATCTAATTAATTATATAACGTTAATTAGTTTCCTTACTTCTAGATTAAATAGCTTATTAGACTTAGTAAAAGTTAATTAAACTTAGTTAAAATAGAAAGAAGTAAATACAGTAAGTTAAAATTTAACAGGATAATATTAAACTATTTTACTTAAAATATAAATCTTAATTTTAGAGTAACTATAAAGAATTAAAAGTAACTATAAGCTATTTAATACTTTCTACTTATAATAAATCCTCTATATATATATTATATATTAATTAACATTATATTAAATACTGCTAGAGAAGATAAGGGGAGATGAGTTCTTATTTTTATTATTTTTATTATTTATACTTATTTTTCTTATATTTTATTATAGCTAATTATCTGATTTACTTACCTAATCTAAGTATTATTTTCTATAGAATTTAAACTTACTTTAGAGTAAGCCTATCTGTAGATTCTGTCTTCTTTAGTTTACCTTTATTTATTAGTATTATTTATATATTTTTTTATACTACGCTTTTTACAGCAACGCCTTTTCAGTTACTTTTATATTTTTATTATAGTTTATAATATTATTCTCTTTCTTTAAGTCTTTAGTTTAAAGATTATTCTGTTTTTTCTTTTATAGGTAGTATAAAAGTAGCTAGTTTTTTATATAAACGCTAAGATTATAAGAACCCCTTATATTTTTTTTTCTTTTAATTTTCTAAGAATGACTTAAGTGGAATCGTCTTTAATATAAGCTTACTATTTAGTAAAAAGAGTTTAAGAGAATAGCTATTAAATACTGTTTTTTTATTCTCACTATTATAATAATAATCGTCATTATTTAATTCATTTAACTTCTAGGTAATATTCTAAGTGTATTAATTAAAACATAAAGTATAATCTTATTATAATATAACTTAAGTAAAATTATTTTAATTAGAATAGAAAGAAACTTTAGCAGTAGCTTTATACTATTAAGAAGGAATTACTTATTATAAAGTCTTACAAGCTTTATCTCTATTACTAGTTAGCTTAAATAGATTCTTAGAAAAAGAAAATATTCTAGCATAAGCTTACCTCAATTAATAAAGTTTATATAATAAAAAATAAAAAATAAAACTATTAAAATTAATTTAATATATTACTATCTGTAGTGTCTGGTGTCGCGAGTTTTTTTTCTTAAGTTTTAAATAAAACGTTTTATATTCTTTATATTTATTAGATATAGTTTTAAAATAAGCGTTTACTATTCCCTCTAATAGTACTAGTTAATTAGCTTTAAATTATTCTTTAAGTTTCTAACTAGCTCTTAAGTGTTATCTTTAGGTTTATAGTTTTTTTTATTTAACTAAATATTTCTACTAATATCTGAACTATTAGTAGTCTAAAATTTACTTAACCTTATACTTAGTAGTATCTTTCTTAAGTTTAAGTTTTATCTGCAATTTAGCGTTCCGTGGTGCTGATTCTAGCCTTAAAATATAAAAAACTAAGTAAATTCATATATCTTTTAGTAATTATAGTTTATAATTTATAGATTCTATTTATCATTTAACCTTAAATAGTCCTAATTTAATATAATCTAGTTTTTATAATAGTTGTTTTATTTCTAAGTTTTTTTATAATAGGAAAATCTTATTTTTTTCCTTAAAAATTAGTTTCTTAACTTTAGACTTATTTTTAACTTATTTACTAAGATTACCTTTATGGGTGATTTCTTATACAATTTCCTAATAAAGTTATTATAAATCCTTAACTTTTATTCTTGCGGATTCTGATATTTTATTTAGTTTCTATAGTTCTCAATAAGCCTTAAGCTTATAACTATAGTTTATATAGAATAGTAATTTTCTTATAGTTAATAACTTTACAGAATTATATATAAACTTAGCTATTAGTAATAAGTTAATCTAATTATCTTATTATTTATTAACGTATATTTATAGATATTATTCTAATATTTAGTTTATCCGTTCTATTTATCTATCTGTTTATAGGTGAAATGCTATTAAGAGGCAGTATTCTACCCCTAGCTTTCTAATAAACTTTTTCTAGAAGATTAATATAAATAATTTATTTCTATTTGTAATGAATTCTTATAGCAGTTTATATCATATAATTAGTAGTTTAATAAGTATAGTTACTAATTTATCTACTTTAATTTCTATATATATTAGTTTAAAGTATGTGTATTTTATAAATTAGTTTACTATAACTAATATCATATCATACCATTAGTCTTAAAAGGTGGTTATTGTTGGTATTCTTGTAATAAAGTTTATTATAACTAATTCCTATAGTAGGTCTAGTAAAGAAATTAATTATATAAGTCTATATTCTTTATATCTTAATGTCTTATTCTTTTTGTATTTAATGCACTTTAAAAGAATAGTTCTAACCTTTTTCTATATTCCTAGAATTCAGAAGTGTCTGTTAATTTGTTCTATAGTCTTTTTAATTCCTTAATATTCGTGCATTTTAGCTGTGTGTTAGTCTTTAATAAGCTTAGTCTATAATTTATTTAGTATATAAATAGTTTCTTAGTCTAGATTTTAGAGTAGTTATTTATTATTAAATTTTCTTATTCATTTCTCTTAAGTGTTTTTAATAATAACTACTATCTTAATATCTATTTATAAGCTTCTTAGAGATCTATCTTGTCTTTACTTGAATATTATATTATAAATTTCTGGTATATCTCTTATATAGTTGGTTTATTAACTAAGTATATTAGCCACTATATTTTCTTTTCCTAATTTATAAAGTATTTAAAAGTTAAAAGTGGAAACTAGTTCCTATTATCTAACTTATTATTAATTTAACTTCTTTATTATTATAAATGCTGTTAGATTTTTGTGATTTGAATATATAATAATCTAATACTTAGCTTCTTCCAAGTAATATTTCCATTTCTCAAATGCTTAAACTATTACCAATAATTTTTTATTATATATATTATAGTTTAACTTAGTAGTTATACGCTTATAAGATAAGAAATCTACTAAGTATTTATATTTATTGTTTTATATTTATAGTAGAATAGCTCCTATAGCTTCGTCTGATACATCTATATATATCTTAATTTAAAGTCATAAATTAAATATCGTTAATATTAGTGGTTGTTAGAACATGTTTTTTAGTATTTTAAAAGCGTTTTTCTTATATTGTTCCCACTTAAATTATTAATCTTTCTTAAGTAATTCCGTTAAGAGTAATGTGATTCTTAAATAGTTCTTAATAAATTATCAGCAAAACTCTATAAATCTGAGAAAAAAATAAACTTCTTTTATATTTATTAGTGTTAGCTAAGATAGAATATCTTTAGCTTTATTAGAATTAACTACTATTCTGTTTTAAAATACTAAGTATTCTAAGAATTTGACTTCTGTCCTATAGAACACATATTTTTCTATTTGAATATATAATTTGTGTTTCTTAAGCTTTTATAACACTCTTTTAGTATACTCAATATATTCTTCTAGCATTCTATTTATGTATATAAACATATTATTAAAATATGCTATTATAAATACGTCTAGATATTTTCTTAGTATATAGTTAATAATTGTCTAGAATATTACTGGTATATTAGTAAGTCCTATTAGCATAACTAAGTATTTAAATAATTTATATCTTATCTTAAATACTATCATCCACTCGTGTTTCTTAGCTATTTAAATTTAATAGTATTTATTTTTAATATTAAAAAGGCTAAACCATTTTACTTCTCTAAGCTTATTTATAAGTTCTGATATTAGAGATATAGAATAGCAATTTTTTACTATTACGTTATTAAAATATTAATAGTTAATATATAGTTATAGCTTGTTATTTTTTTTTAGAATAAAGAGTATTAATAACGCTATTTTGCTTTTACTTATTTTAATATATTTTTTCTAAAATTATTATTCAGAAATCGTTGTAACTCCTCTTGTTAATTAATAGATATCTAGTATAATAGTTTTAGTTTAAGATCTATTCCTTCCTTAAGTATAATCTTATAGTCTTAGTTCTAATACTCTAGTAATAGGTCTTTAGCTTTTTTAAAGAATTATTTTTTAAATTCCTTTTTATATTCCTCTAGTATAATAAATTTGGTTTTGTGAAGTATTATAGCTTTTATTTAAATTATTACTAGTTATTACTATCTATAGTAGTTTTTTCTAATTAATAGTTAGGTTCTATTATGCTTGCTAATTTTATCCTAAGATAAAATTTTTATTACCTAAATTTATAATTTTTATATAGTAGTTATTTCTGTAACCTACTGCTTAAATAGTTTCATTCTATATTTTAAAATTAATTAGATTTTTTTTTAAATACTGTTAGACTATTATCTATATATTTTACTCATATAAGTTTATTTAAAACTCTAGTTAGTATTTAGTATCTCTATATTTATTTATTTAATATTAGTGTCTTACTAGCCCTACTATTTATAAGTACTAGTATTTAATTACTATTAATATATATATTTATATATAGCTTATTTTTATGTTTTCTTTAGTTTAATTATATATATATAATTAATATATTTCTTCTAACCTTTTTTTAGTTCTCTAGTAGCTTGATTATAGTCTACTGGTTTTTTAGTTTTTTATCTATATTTAACTCCTAAGTAGTAGTTATTTCTTTAGTGTTTTTTTTTAAGTTTATAAATTAAGCATCTCTAGAGCTAGCATGCTTCTTTATTAAGTATTTTATATATATTCTTAGTTTATTCTCTATAATCCTAGCATTTCCATCCTAAGAAATATTCTTAATATGTGAGTTTTTTATGTAATTCTGTAGCTAACTATCTTTCTTAATAGTATTTAATTTAGTATAATTAGTATCCTAACTAATATTTATCCCATAACAGTTATTTGCGTTTATCTGAGTTTAGATTCTATAATTTATTTTCTAAATCCATATAAACTAATTTCTATTACAAGTTAAGTTTTTTCTTATTTACTAGTTATTATAATATTTTCTTAGTTTTTGGTCCTTTAACACGTATGGTATGTTTATTCTATTTATAGTCTATTCCTATATAGTCTAATACTATATATATCTAGTATTTTTTCGTTATTATTCTGTTTACGGCGTTATTATCTTATATTTATAATATTAATAAAAAGTTTTTTTCTTTCTTTTTATTCTAATCCCATCCCAGTTCAAGATATCCCACAGGGTGATAGTATATTATATTAGTTATAACTAGTATAGGTATCTATCTATAGACCTTATTTATTTATATAACTAATTTTTATTTATTTAGTTCTCTATATTACTTGTTTTCTACTAACTGTAGTGCTTATTAGCATTTATATATTCCATCTTCTAGAGTAATTTCTAATACTTTATAACATAATATTTCTCTAAATAGTATTTTAATTTATATATTTAATAATATTTCTAGTATACTTACTATATAATTATTATAGACATAAATTCTTTTTCTTCTTTTATTTTATAATTCTTTTTTTATCCGAACTTTTAATTTTCTTTCTAAAAGAGTTCTTCTTTCTGTTTTATAATATTATAGAATTATTATACGTCTTCACTAGTTTCCGTATTATGTTATTAGATTACTACTTCTTATATTATAGAAATTATATTATTAGTTTATTCTGCTAAATGATTTTTTACTTACTAATATAGTATCTTATATTCCTGTTTAAGGTGTATATAGCTTCTATAAATCTAATATTATTCCTATTAGATTTTTTATATAATAGCTTTCTTAGTTATTTGGTTTTATACTTATTTTACTTAAACTATAGCTATCTTAACTTTTTTTAGTGCTTTAGTCTAGATATAAGTTTTTTTAACATCCACTTATTATTACTTATAGTTTTTAATAAAATGTTCTTATTTTTTATACTTTAAGTAAGCTTTTTATGTATAGTGTTTTATTTATTTTTTAACTTACTTTCCTTACTATTTATTAATAAATACCTTATTATAGTTAATGTTTATTTCGTTATATGTTCAGGTATTTTTTTTATTTTTTCTAGGTATATAAATTACTAGTCTTTCACGTGCTTTCTTTTCTTGCTCTTGTTAGTACTAATAATTATTAATAATTACTACTTATTTAATGATTTTAAGTAGTGTACTTAGTTATTTACCTTTAGAAATTTTATCTTTAATTCTATCTTTTAGTCCTTTATAGTATATTATTACTAATAGTTAGTTTATCTAATTAAGTTATAATTAGATTTATTTAAACTCTGCTGTATAATTAGCTGTTAATGTTTATTACTTAAGTTATTAAAACTTCTAAATTACTTTTATTTCTTTATTAATTTTTTTAAAAACTATAATTATTTTCTTTTTAAAGCTCTTGTAATCTTTAAAGGCTTATTATATATTACTATTATAGTCTATAAGTTCTGCTATTCCTAGATTAGGGTCTTTATTAGCTAGATAGTTTCTAATAAGTAGTTTAAACTATCTTATAGTTCTTCCCATTATATTTATACCAGCCACCAAAATCTAATCTTAGTTAGTTATAAATAATATTTAATTAAACTAATAGTAAAGATTTATAGCTATTATAAAGATCTTAAGTTTATTCCTATTACTATTAAACTTTATAAGAGATTATATTTTAGCTATTTTCTCTTTTATAGCCTTTCTTACTACTACTTATTATTATAGGTTAATTAGAGTGTTACGTAACTTCATAATAGCTACTTTTTATTTTTAAATAATTTATTATACACTTTTCTATTTTCCTGATGTACTTTTAGTTATAAATAAAAATCCTACTATAACTTCTTCTTTACTACTGCTTTTTTTTAATAAATAAAGTTTTTATTTATCCTTATAGTAAATTATTATAGATCTTATTTAAATAACATAATATTAGAATCTATTTAATAGCTTTTTTTACTCTTTTTAAGATAGTAATTATAATATT
Organism: Zopfia rhizophila CBS 207.26; assembly: GCA_010093925.1. Classification (NCBI taxonomy): domain Eukaryota; kingdom Fungi; phylum Ascomycota; class Dothideomycetes; family Zopfiaceae; genus Zopfia; species Zopfia rhizophila. The sequence goes on along the minus strand of ML994718.1, from coordinate 200,422 downwards.
ACAGGTTACTAACTTACTAACGTAATATTAAACTAGTAACTAGTTATTTAACTAATTATATAATATTAATTAGTTCCCTTACTTCTAGATTGGATAGCTTATTAGACTTAGTAAAAATTAATTAAACTTAGTTAAAATAGAAAGAAGTAAATACAGTAAGTTAAAATTTAATAGAATAATATTAAACTATTTTACTTAAAGTATAAATCTTAATTTTAGAGTAATTATAAAGAATTAAAAGTAACTATAAGCTGTCTAATACTTCTTACTTATAGTAAATTCTCTATACGTATATTATATACTAATTAGAAGTATATTAAATACTACTAGAAAAAATAAAAAGAGATAAGTTCTTATCTATATTATTTATATTTATTTTTTTATATCTTGCTATAGCTAATTATCTGACCTGCTTACCTAATTTAAGTATTATTCTCTATAGAATTTAAACTTACTTTAAAGTAAGTCTATTTATAGATTCTGTTTTCTCTAGTTTATTTCTACTTATTAGTATTATTTATATATTTTTTATACTGCGCTTTCTATAACGACGTCTTTTTATTTACTTCTATATTCTTATTACAGTCTGTAATAACTTTATACTAAAAAAATTATTATAAAGCTTATTAAAATTAGTAGACATAATTTACTTTATACCTGCTATAGTTAAGATATTAAGTAAATATTAATTAAAATAAAAAAATTAATAATAAAAGTAAGTATTAAAATTAAAAACGTGTAAAATAAGAGTAAAGATAAGTAAAAAAAAATTTTAATAAAGTATAAATATTTAATTAACTATTTAGTATATAAACTACTACTTATTTAATTTTCTTTTACTATTTAATTAACTAATACTATTATACTAACTTTACTAAAATAAAATTTATAAGTTTTTATGTTATATAAACTAATACTTGACCTAATATTATATATTAGTAATATCTTATTATAACAGTGGTATTATATTATTACTTGTTAGTTATTACTTAATTTTATTATATAATTTTATATATATATCTTAGACCTTCCACCCTCTTTAAGGGCAAGTTTTAACTTTATTTTATCTTATAATAGAGATTATTATACTACTATTAAACCTTATTACACTTACTTACTAGCTATTTATTATGTTTTTTAAATGTACTATAAAATCTACTTCTATAATATTACTAAATAAACACTAAAAAAAGATAATAAATATTTAAGTAATATATATACTACTAAAAAAAGAAATTAGTATAATAGTTTAAAAGGTAAAGATTTAGTACTAACACGTAATAAAAACATAATTAATAAATTTATCTTAAAAGATTAAATAAAATGCATAAAAAATTATATACCTAAAATTAATATTACTAAAAAAGAAATAAAGAATCTATAACTAAAAATGTAAAACAAAAAGTAAAAGCTAAAGCTATTAAAAAACTATAAGTAAATAAAGTATTTATTTTAATATTAGTTACTAATATTAATAGATTTAAATATAGTATTTATTAAACTTAAACAATAAAGCTACGTAATTTTAATAAAAACTATTTATTTTAATTTTTTTTAGGCAATACTATATTAAGCAATAATAATATAAGTAATAAAATAAAGTAAAGCTAAATACTAACTTTAAAAAATAGCTTTAAGTTCTTAAGAATTTAGTTATAGTAAATTTAATAACGTAGTAATACACAGTATAATACCTTTAAAGTATATTATTAAAAACTATTACTAAGAAATTAAAATAGCTCTTTACATATATTATTAAGTTAATAAGTAAATTACGTTTTAAGATAAGTATTTATTTTATTAGTTTTAAACTAAAACTAAAACTAATACGTGCCTAAAAATACTTAATAATAATAAAATAAGCTAAGTATTTGAACTCTAAGTTAGTTAAGTATAAAGAAACATAAATTTTTAAAATATTTCTATAAAAAAAAGTTAAGTATACTACTTAGTATTTATTATAAAATAAAGTGTTAGTTTAAGTATTAGTATATTACTAATATAATCTAAATTTCTATTTTAAAAGCTTTATATGGTCTAGCTACTAAATATAGCATTTTAATACTTAAAGTAAATTTAATTAGTAGCTATTTAATTACGCTTTTATATCTTATTTAGCTATTTAAAATACGTTATTATAATAATAGTTACTATAATATAAACTTATAATTATTATCTTTAGTATAAAATTTAGTTAGTATTTATGTTAAAATACTTAGGCCTTTTAAGTACTTTTTAGACTACTATAATTATAAATTTAATTAAGAAGTTTTACTTTAGAAATTTTAATAAAAATAATACTAAGTACTTATTTAACTAGCTTTTAAATAGTAATAATTTTATGCTAAAAGATGCTAGTATATAAATTAAGCTACTTAATAAGTTTAAATAAAAATAAATATAAAATAATAAAATTCTACGTATTTGTTAGTATTAGTTTATTAAACTATATATATTTACTTTCTTTTAAATCTAAATACTATATTAGTAGTTATAACTTAATATTAAAGTTACTTATTAATATTAACTCATTTTATATATGTTATTTTACTTTCTTATTACTATAACTTTTAAAAGTTAAAATTATTTGTAAATAACACACTTTAATAAGTTTTATAGTGTATAATAGCTATACAAGTTAATTTAAAAATAACGTCTTTTTTATTTAAAATACTTAATACTATTTATTTAATAGTATTACTCTAAAACTTATAAATAGTAATAGTATAAACTATTACTTAAAAAAACTAAGTTTATAAACATGTAACTTTCTTACACTAAAAATTTTAATAGTAATAAAAAATCAGTACTCTTTTTTTTTATTTAAGGTTTTATATACTAACAGCCTATTATAGTTATTAAAAATAATAAGTAATGCTAAAAAAGCTTTTTTTAAAAAGTTTATAATATTACTTAACTATATAATATTATTTAATATATTTAAAGTATTATTTACTAAACTTTTTTCTATTTATATATTATTTATAAGTATAACTTATAAGCTAATACTTAAAGAAAGTAATACTTTAAAGTTTCTAGCTTTTTTTTATAGTAAATCTTTTAGATTTTATACCTTTATAACTAGCTATAATAGTTATTATAAGTTAGTAAAAATTTTATTATTAGTAGTAATTTAATTTTTAAACTTAGCTTTTTTTTTATATAAATGTAGATTATATTTTAAAATAAATTACTATTATTCATAAAAAGCATTAATTAAATTCTAGTAGTAAATAAAAGCTAGTTTTAAACTATAACTTTTTTAATATAAAAATAACTTAGTATGTTATAAAAAGTGTTTTAATTATAACTCTACTATTATGTTATAATATTAAAAATAATAGATTTCTTAAACTACTAATATAGCTACTACTTAAACTTTTTACTTATATTCTAAAATATATAAGTATTATATAGAAACTTTACACTTATAAATAAAGGTTAAAAGAATTTTTTAGCTAGAATTATACTTAACTTACTAAAAAAAATAACTAAATAATAAAAATATTTCTTATTACTATAAATTAACTTAAACTAATATCTTTAAGATAACTATAGATTTTTTATTTATAATTAAATACTAAATATTTTTAAATATAGCCTAAAAAGCTTAAATAATTTATAATAATAACGTAGTAAACTTTATACTTTTAATTAAAATATAAAATAGTATATTTAGTATTTTATTAAAAATATTATAAATAGTATAACTTATAGGTATAGTTTAAATTATTAGAAAATAATACTTATAAGTAATAGCTAAGTAATTAAACTTAGTAAAAGTAAATTCTATAATATATATTTTTCTAGACTCTACTTTTATATTTAAGTTAACTAGTTGCTGTAAAGAGTTCTCTCTAACTAAAATTAACTAGTAGTAATTTATAATAGGCTTATTAAATAACTTTTATATTTTAGTGAAAGTCTTTTTTATTTTTATATCTTAAATAGTAAAGTTTGTAAAATAATTAGCCTTTTATTACTTTTAGTATATAAAGAAATTAAGGTTATAAGTATTAATGTAAGTAAACTAATTTATTACATAATTTTAATAATAATTTCCTAAGTTTGTTGTATTAACTAAAATATTTTATATATTTAGTTAATAAGTAGCTAATTTTCTTTAAAATAGCTTAAGGTTTTTTTTTCTTTATTATCTTTAAAATTAAAGTTACTTCTTTTAGTAAGTAGTTTTTTTTCTTATATAAATTATTTTATAAAGAGCTATAATAAAACTTATAGTATTAATAAACTTTTTATATATAGTAAATATTTTACTTTTAAATAATAGAATTTTACTTATTTTCTAAAATAAATAATAAAGTATAAGTTTAATATAAGTAAACTATATTAAGTTACAGTTAAAATAATATTAAAATATAAAGTTTAAAATCTTTAGTTTAACTTATAGCCTCTTTTTAATATTACTAGTATAGTTATATTTAAAAAAAATTCCAAAAAAAAATTAAGTAAATTAAAATAGTTTTTATACATTTAGAAAAGGCTTTTAGTATAATAAAAAGTTTTATTATTTTTATAACTTTGTTAAAATAATATATATTTAGCTAGTTTTTATTTAATTAATAATTAATATTAAGTACTTAATAAAAATAATAAACTAAAAGTAAATTAATAAAATTTCTTAAATAAACTAGTTTTATTTACTAATAAGGTTATTTATTATTTTTATGATAAAAGATTATAGCAGCTTTTTAAAATCAAGTTTTAGTAAAATTTTAGTAATTATAGTTTTATAGTCTTTAAACTAGTTCTTTTATTTAGTAATATACTTTTTAGTATATACTATTATACTAGTAGTATTTATATATACTTAAATATAAGTATTAGTAAGCTATTTCATTAAAAGTAGTTATATATAAAGTAAAACTAATAATATAACTTACTTTTATTATAGTAAATAGTTATTATAGTAACTATCTATAATATTTTATAAGAGCTTTTTAAAAAAGCCTTTTTTATAAACTTTTTTATTATATTACGTGTTTATGTATTAGCTTTGTACTAGTACACGAGCTTTTACCTAAACACTTTATTTATAATCTATTTTATTTCTTTCTTTTTTTATATAATGTTTTGAATTATTACTTAGTACTATACGTAGTAATTAATTAATATTTCTTTTTAAGTTCTTAACTTTCTATACGTAGTACTCTTGTAATATTATATTATATTATTATTACTATTATTAATAAAATATTTAACTCTTTAAATACCTCTATTCTAACTATAAAATTTATGTAGTTATTTAAGAAGTAAATAATTATAATATAGAACACATTTACTAAAGCACTAAAATAATAATAAGTATAGTTAAAATATTAGTAAGTATAATAATAAGAATTTATTAAACACTTTTTAAAAAGAATTATAAATAGTTTAAAAATAAATTATGTTTATTTCTTTTTATTTTATTATCTAAGTAACTACTACTAAAAAGGTCTTAGTAGATACTATTAGTTTATTTAAAAATAACTTAAGTCCTATAATTCTAATCCTACCTATAACTATAACTAGTATCTATTTCTAAGTTTTCTAAATTATAGCTAAATAAGTAAAATTAATCTTTATACTAAGTTTTATTATTTTATTAATAATAATGAAATCTAATTACCTACCTAACTTTTTAATGTTTACTAGAAGGTAAAAAAACTTATTTATTTTTATTAGAAAACTTTACTATAAAGTTGAAAGTAATATTAATTAATATTCTACTAAACACTTCTAACTTTTATATGTATACTTAAGACTAAAAAAAAACCTAGTAACACTTATAGATCTTTTTATAAATTAGAATATATATATAGTAGAGTAATGTTACGGACGGTAATAGGATAACTAATAATTTAATTAAAAAAATAACTATATCTAAAGAGCTAAGAGAACTAGCAGTAATATCTAATAAAGCTTTAGAATAGAAATATATATTTGAGCTAGAAAGGAAGAATTATAAGTAAGTATAAAACATACTAGCATAGGCTAAAATATAGACTAAGAGGTAAGAATAAAGATATAAAATTATATAAAAAGATTCACAGCATCTTATTACATAATAAGAAGGCTTAGTAGTTAGAGATATTAGAGAGAGCTAAAGGCTCTAATAGCTTTAATAATTTTTAATAGTATTTAATATACTACTAACTAGTATATAATATACGCACGGAGGATTTATTATAAGTATAAGGCATTAGACAGCTTATAGTTACTTTTAATTCTTTATAGTTACTCTAAAATTAAGATTTATATTTTAAGTAAAATAGTTTAATATTATCTTATTAAATCTTAACTTACTATATTACTTTTTCTTACCTTAACTAAGCTAAATTTTTTATCCACTAAGTCTAACAAGCTATTTAATCTAAAAATAAGAGAACTAATTAATATTATATAATTAATTAGACGACTAGTTATTAGTCTAACATTATGTTAGTAAGTTAATAACTTGTAATAAGTAATTAATTACTTTTCTACTAGCTATATATAGAGACCTAAATAAGAAACTTATTACTTTAAGTAAACTTAATTTATTCTACTAAAAATAAAAAGGCTTTACTATTTACTTTACTAAATTTTATAAACTAGCTATTAATACTAAATTAAACGAAATTAGTTTAATTATATAGTTAAGAAGATTATTAAATAATAAGTTTCACTAAGTAATAGTAGGTGTTAAAATTCCTAATATATTAAATAACTACGCTAATTTAATATCTTTATATAATAATAATTTCTAGTATCTTTTTATGTTACACTACTATAAGCTGTAACTTATATTATAATAAAACTCTAATACTATAAAAATTAATACTTTTAATTATATTTCTTTTAATTTAACTAAATAAGAAGCCTAAAAGTGTAATAGCTAATACTTTAAGTGTAATAAATATAGCTATATTTTTTAAAACTACTTTATTTTTTAATAGAACTTTAATTTATAAGTTTGTTTAGATTTTAATAATTAACCTGCTTTTATTCTTTCTTTAGATCTAAATTTTCCTATAAATAAGAATATTTCTAAACTTCTTAAGCTAGCTTACTAAAAGCTTTGTTTTAAAGTTAAGTTACTTCCTAAAATATTTTTCATACTAGATTTCTATTAATTTATAAACCTTCTATTTAATAACTAATTCTTAGGACTATTAAGTAAATATTTTATATACTATTTAATAAGATAGCTTTTTTTATTTTATTACTACTTTAATTAATACTAAAGCTACTAATATAGATTATATTAGTAAACCTTTAGGTTATGCTTAGAAACTTTTTTTTTATTTTTTTTAAACATTCTTTATTCTACTAGTTTTAATAATAAATGTCTTAAAAAAAAGTTATATTTTATATACTACTAGTATAGCTCTCTGTTACTTAAATTATATTAAAGATATCTATATTTTTAAAACAGTTACTAGAAATTACAAACTAATTCTTAGCTAACTATAAATTAAAAAGTATAAAGTTAATTTTAATTATAATCTATAAAAGTTACTTTTTAATGCTCTTTATTACTAAGCTTACTATTTATACTTATTTTAATTTCTAATCTACTTAAAAGAATATGCTATTTATTTAAGGAATTTTCTAATAAACTTTTTACTAAAAAGCTTTTACTTCAACACTACCTATATATAGTATACTTAAACTTGTTTTTTAAAGTTATTACTAACTATTTAATTTTAATATAAATACTAGTTAACTAAAATAAACTACTAGTTATAAAAATTAAATACTTACTTAAAGACCTCTTTAGTAAACTATTTTTTAGAGGACTTTTATTTAGAGTCTAAACTTATATTTAAATACAAACTTAAATTTAATACTAAATTAAATAAAAATTTTATAAAAAAGTCTTTTTCTTAAAGCTTTAAAAACATTTTAGTAAAGGCTTTATTAAAAAGGCTTTATAAGAAACCTAAACTAAGTATAAATATTTACTTAATTAGAGCAGCCCCCTTTATATAAATAGTTTAAAAACATAAATATAAAATCTTTACTATTTTAATAGCTAATATTAATAAGACTTTAGTTTTAAAAATTTACATAAATTTAGCTACTAAAGTTTTAGAGAATTACTATAATAATTTTAGATTTTTTTTAGATTTTTTTTAGAATATTTTTATGTAAAGAAGTTAATATACTACTTAGACATTATTTATATAACTATAAAATTATTTTTAAAGAAGAAAAGTAACCTAAATTTAAACCTCTCTACAAAATATTTTAAAACAAATTAAAAGTTCTTAAAAAGTATTTTAATAAATATTTTAGTAAAAGAATTATTAAAGTAAGTATATTTTTTATAGCTGTACTAATTATCTTTATAAAAAAGCCTAATAAAGGTTTTTAATTTTATGTAAACTACCAAGTTTTAAACACTATTACTATTAAAAACTATTTTTTTTTTATTAATCTAAAAAACTGTGTTCTGCTTTAGTAAGGTAAAGTACTTTATAAAGTTAAATATTATCTTAACTTTTAACTACTTTTATATAGTAAAAAAAAAAAAATTGTTAACTATTTTCTAAATTTAATATAGCTTATTTAAATATTTTATTATATTTTTTAGACTAGCTAACACACTAAGCATGTTTTAACACTATATAAATAATATTCTTTAATTATTTCTTAATATATTTTATATAGCCTATTTTGATAATATTCTAATCTATAGTAACTTTTTATATAAATATAAATAACACGTAAAATAGATTCTAAAAGCTTTAGAAGAAGCTGGCCTTTAACGTAATATTAATAAATATAAGTTTTATTAAAAACAAGTTACTTATTTTTAGTATGTAATTTTAATAAAAGATATTAGTATAAATCTAAATAAAGTAAAAGACATTTTTAACTAAAAATTTTCTAGAAATATAAAAAACGTAAGAGTATTTCTAGAGTTTACTAATTTCTACTAATAATTTATTAATAACTTTTTTTGTATTATGTTCTTATTTATAACTTTAACTAAAAAAGATATTTAATTTAAATTTAATGACGCTTTACTAAATAACGTTTAAATTCTTAAAATATGTATTTATAACTACTTTACTTTTCCAATACTTTAATTTAGAGTTACTAATTATTATGGAAGCTAATTTCTTAAACTATATAATTACTAAAGTACTTTCCTAAAAAAATAAATTAAATAAACTAAAACCTATTATTTAATTTTTAAAGAGGTTAAGTTCTACTAAAAGTAATTATAAAATCTATAATAAAGAGCTATTAGCTATTATATATTATTTTAAATAATAGAAATTTAAGTTATAAAATGCTTCTTTTTTAATTTAAGTATTAAATAACTATAAGAATTTATAGTACTTTACTACTATAAAACAGCTAAACTACTAATAAATTGGTTAAGTTAAATTTTTATTTTAATTTAACTTTATAATTATATACTAGCCTAGTAGGTAAAATAAGAACTTAGATATTTTTACTTATTATATATAAAATACTTTAGCTTAAGAAGAAGCCTATAAAGCCTAATAACAAATACTTTTTTATTTTAAACTATTTAATAAAATACTAAAATTAAACTTAACTAAAATAGATAAGTTTATTTAACAGATTATTAATAATAAGTACCTTAATAATGAGTTTATTTAGAAAATACTGTTACTAAAATAGAATAGAATCTAACACTCTAAAAAGCTTTCTTTAAGTAAGTATAAAAACTAAAGAAGTTAGTTATACTATTACAGCTAATTAATAATACTAAATAATAATAAACTTAAAATTAAGATTCTTTAAATTATATATAATTTCTCTGTTAGCAGCTACTCTAGTTATAAACAAACTTTTAAAATTCTATAATATAAATACTACTAGTTTTAAATGTTTAAAATAATCTGCTAATACATTTCTTACTATTATACTTATTAAAAATTTAAAACTTTTTATAAAAAGTATTATAGCTTCTTAAAGCTTCTACTTGTTTATAAAAAAAATAAAAGAATATTTTTATCGACTTTATTACTAATCTCCTAAAATTTAAAGACTGTATTAATATTATAGTTGTAGTAAACTATTTTATGAAATACTAATACCTAATTTCTTATACTAATATAACTGCTGTAGATGTAGCTTGTTTTTTTTATTAATATATATATAAATAAACTATATCCTCCTAGAAACAATTATACGAAACTAAGAAACATAATTTATTTTACTTTATATAATGAACTTTGTAAATAACTATAAATTAAATTCTAACTATCTTTTATATACTATTTAGAAACTAATAGTTCAATAGAAAAGGCTAATAATATAATAAAATAAATTCTATGTGTATACATAAACTATTAATAAGATAACTAAGTAAACTAACTCTTTTTAGTATAGTTTAAAGCTAATAATACTATATTTAAATTTATAAAAGTTTTACTATTTTTAGCTAATATAAGCTAATACTCTTAAATGGGGTTTAAATTTTTTATAAAAACTTAAAAACGGCCTTACTGAGTATTACAAGCTTTAGAAGCTAACTATATAGTAGAAAAAATAGCTAATATTTAATATTTAATTTAAAAAGAGATAATCTAAACTTAGGCCTTTTAAGAAAAATATGTAAATTAAAAATAATTACTTATATCTAATTACTAGATAAAAGATATAGTCTAGCTTAATATATAGAATGTTAAAATTAAAAAATTATTTAAGAAGCTAAACTTAAAGGCCTTAAGAAAATACTATATTTCTTAAGTAGTTTTTCTATATATATACTAGCTTAAACTTTCTAAATTTCTAAGTATATACTTAGTCTTCTATGTATTTTTGCTTTAGCTAGTTATGCCGAAATTTAAATGCCTTTTAGGTTAATAAAACCTATTATTAAAACTTATTAAAATTAATAACAACACTAAATACTATATTAAGTAAATTAAGAAGTTATACTTTAATTATAAACAAAAGCACTATAAATACTTTATTAAATAAACTAAATATAATAACCTAATATAGTAATTTATAAACAATCTTTAAAATATAACTACTATAAAAGAATTTTATTTCTAGAATCTAAATTAATGTATTATTTAAGATTTGACATAAATACCTATTATAAAAGCTTAAATTTAAAAGAGAAGTATTATTATAGTTATTATAGTATAGTTTTATAAAAACTATTACTTTTAAGTTTATTTAAATTAAGTATTATATAAAGTTTTTGTACAAACTATACAGGCTTCTTTATTTTTAGAATTTTATATATTCTGTTTATAGCTTTTATATATAGCTCCATAAGCTACGTCTTATAATTTATTTTATATTATATACTATTATTATAGTTATTAACTTTATTTATACTTTACTACTTTTTAATATTACGTAGCTTTTTTTATATATATTAGTTTATAACTCTTACTAGTTCTACAGAATAAAAATAAATTTCTGTAATTTATATAGAAATAATTATAAAAATAGTTAGACTATATTATAGGCCTTTATAGTATTTATAAAAACTAACTAGAGTAACTTCCTGTTATTATAATAAAAATAGTAAATTTTTATAAATAAGTTATAATACTTAAAGGAGTCTATAGCTACTAAAAAAAAAAGCTATAAAAAGCTTAAAAATAAATTATAGACTTATATATATAGCTATAGTTTAAAAGTCTAATATCTACTACCTTTATTATTTCTATTTCTATTTCTATTTCTATTTTTATTACTGTTTTAACTAAAACTAAACTACTTATAACTATTTCTTTTTTATTTATTCTTATTTTATTTCTAATTTATACCTTCTCTAAATGCTTACTTGACTCTAATAAGTTTAATAGTAATTAAAATAATTTTCAATACTTTATAGTATAAATTTATGTAAAGATAATTATAAATTAAGACTATTTTCTTACTATTAAATTCTATATAGCTTATGTAAATAAATAATTTAAAGGTATACTATATAAGTAATTTTTTTTATATATTACTAATAGTATTTACTATTTACTAAACTACTTTATAATACTAGAAATTTTAGAGTAAACTTATAGAAAACTAAATTAAGTTTATAATATTTAATAGAATTTGTTTAAACTCTACTAAAAAAACTAAGAATTTAGAGCCTTTTTAGTAGAATTTTAATAGCTAGCTTTTAAATTTAGTTTGTTTAAAAACTCTCTACTAACCTTTCTAGAGAATGTTATTTCTAAGAAATTATAGAACATACTACTTTATAATTTACTATTAAACTATTAATACTATTTACTAGCTTATTACTTATATGATTTTAAGAACTACTATTATTATTATAACCTAGCTGCTTTTATAAGTAGCTATAAGACTTATAATTTTTAATCTATAATCTAAAAGTATACTACTTCTCTATTAATAGCTGTTTTTATTATCTTTATTACTAAACTTATAAATCTAAGCTACTATTATTAATTAAATTCTTTAAACTAAGACTATAAGAAACACTATGAATGCTATTATTATAGTTTAAAAAGTTATTTTATTACTTACTATTTCTACTCTAATATCTACTAGTTCTAAAGTATTTTTATTTATATATTATTTAGTTTACTATCTTTATCTTTTATTTACTTTTTTACTTACTTTTATATCTTGTTATATTCTCTACTACGTAGCTTAGTAAAAGCCTTAAGTTATAGCTAAGTTACATTCTAGCTCTAAAACTATACTTTTATAAGATTTCTAGTATCACTATTTATAAGATATTAATTAAAAAAAAGCTTAATTTATAGTTTTATGTCTTTATATTATTTACTAATTTAATCTTTACTATTACTAAATACTTAATATAGTTTGCTAACTATATTATTACTATATATAGCTTTATTAATAGCAAAACTAAACAAGACTTTATTAACTAAAATTAGGCTATATTTATAAGCTTCTAGCTAAAATAGCTATAGAAACTATTTTATCTTAATATTATAAATAAAACTAAGTTTTATAATAAACTTATTACTTTATATATTACTATAAGGCTTTATATTAATAATTATATTAAAATAATTTACTTATTTGTAACTATTTTAGAGTTGTATTTTATTATACTAAGAGTATATTAACTATAGTACTATAACTCTTAGATTAACTAGACTATAAATATTTTTATATTTAATAACTTATTTTATTATAATTCTTATAAAATCCTATCTGCCCTAATACAGACTTATAAAGTTACCTTTATTTTATAGAAATTAATTTCTAAATTTTGCTATAACTAGAAAAACTATAAAAAGCTAAATATTTATTTTATATTTTTAAAAGTCTATACTACATATGCTTGCTGTGGCAGCTATTATTTATTTATTATTTTTATTAAAGATATTAAGTAAGCTTTTACTATAACTAAGAGTATAAATTTATAAAAAAAACTCTTACCTAATACCTAGAAATTTCTATTCTACTTTTATTAGTTTTTTTTTATTAAAAGAAGCTGAAAACCTATTATTGTACTACTTATATAACTATAATATTTAGCTAATAAAAGAAAAAACTCTGCTTTTTAGCTCTTTATATTTAATATTTTATATAAAGCTATAAGTACTTTATAAATAACTTAATGAAAATTTTTAAAAGAGATTTATTTACTTTAGCAGCTTCCTAACTATATCTTTAGTTCTATTTATAAAAAAGGTAAATAAAAGACTTTAATTTTATATTAACTATTATATACTAAATAAAATTATAATAAAGAATTATTATTTATTACTACTAACTAAGGAACTACTAAATAACTTAAAGAGGATATAATACTTTTCTAAAATTTATATTTTATAGGCCTTTAATAACCTTTATAATAAAGCTAGTTAAAAATAGCTTATAGTATTTTAGACCTATTTTAGTTTATATAAAATACTAGTAATACTATTTAAGTTAACAAGTATGTCTGTAACCTTTTAGTAGTATATAAATAATATTTTATAAAAATACCTAAACTACTTTTAAACTATTTATATAAACAATATTCTAGTTTATAGTTGTATTTATACTAAATATAAAGAATATCTTTATTTAATACTAAAAAGTTTACAAAAAATAGGCCTACACGCAAAAGTAGAAAAGTATAAGTTTTTTATAACTAAAATCTAATTTCTAGGCTTAATTATAGGCTGTAATAGTATTTATATAATTTTAAAGAAAATTAAAATAGTAGCTAGCTAAGTAACACTAACTTATATTATAGATATATAAGTATTTATTAGCTTTATAAACTTCTACTACTATTTTATATAAAGATTTTTCTATATTACTACTTTACTAGTTTATTTAACACAGAAAAATGTATTATTTAACTAAAATAATTATTATAAAAAAGCTTTTAAAAACTAAAAATAATATTTACTATACTACTTATTTTAGTGTTATTTAACTAGAAAGAAAAGTTATTATTAAAATAAACACCTCTAACTACGTTTCTATAGAAATACTGTTATAATATAAAAATAATAGTATTTTATAGTCTATTACTTTTTTTTTAAAAAAAAGTACTTAATAATAGAGTGTAATTATAAAATCTATAATAAGAAACTATTAGTAATTATTTACTACTTTAAAAAATAGTAACTAGAACTTAAAAAATGTGCTTTACTAATTATGGTAATTATAAACTACTATAATTTAAAATATTTTATAATAATAAAGTTACTAAATTACTACTAAGTTTACTAGTTTAAATTTCTATTTTACTTTAACTTTAAAATTATATATTGTTCTAGAAAGTAAAATATAAAGTTAAACTCTTTAATTAGAAAATTAGCTAATTTATTATAAAAAGAGGATAAAAGGCTCTGCTATTAAAGCTAAACTATTTTAAAATAAGAAAATCTAGAATTACTTCTAGCTACTACTTTACCTGCTATAACTAACTATAAGAAAAAATTAATCTACTTTTTTAACTTATTAGAGAATTCTATTTATAGAATTATTATAATAATTTATAACTAGCTTTATTAATACGCTGCTGAACTATTATTATTTATTAAATTTATTTCTATTTTTATTTTTACTATTACTACTACTAAACTTACTATTATTTTAAAACCTAAATAGACTAAAAACCTGTTATTACTAAGAATTTAGATTTTATTCTAAAAAGGCTATTATACTAATTTTGTAATTAACTTTATACTAACTAACTTATAGAATGGAAACTATAAAAATAAATATTTATAATATAAAAAAAGACTTTATATACCTAATATAAATAAGCTAAAAGCTAAACTATTTTGTTTCTACCATAAAAGCTCTATTACTAGCTATATAAACTATAATAAAATATATAAACTACTATTTTATAAGTACTATTAGTTTTATATATATAACTTTATTACCTGCTAGTTTTATAACTACTATACTTATTATTATACTATTCTATTAAGAGAAGCCTGTTAAAAAGTTTTAAAACTACTACCTATTTTAAACTATATTTAGAAAAACGTGTTTATAAACTTTATTATTTATTTACTACTAAGTAGCTGTTATAACACTATAATAACTATAACTTATAATTTAATAAAAATAAAGTACTTAATTTCCTGTTAAATATACTACAATACTAAGAACATTACTTATTTATTTTTAATATATATGTAGAAGCTTTATAGCTTATTAAATACTATTTTTTTTAACTATAAACTTTAGTTTATTTCTAAATTCTAAAGTATTTAAATTATTAGCTAAAGATTATAACTCTACAGTTAACTACGTACTATTTTAAAGCTAATAACTAGTTAAAATAAACTAATATAATTTTTAAGTAGTACTTATAGTTGTATGTTAGTTATTTATAAAATAACTAGTTTAAATAGCTACTATTAGCTAAGTTTATTTTAAACTCTATTTACTTAGAAAGTACAACTGTTTTTCTATTTTTTATAAATTATAGTTTTTACTTAAAAGTTAAATTTGAACTGTTAACTACTACTTACTTTATATAAAACTAAGACTTTAAGAAGTTTATAATTAAAATATAAAATTATAAACTACTTATATACTAAACTATTAACTATATAAGTTTATTATAAAAACTAGGTAAATATACACTATTATTTTACCTACTTATTTTATAGAGAAGATTCTATATAATTAAATACCCAAAATATTAAGACTTTATACCTTATAAAAAAAACTAGATTAAAAGAATATAGGCTTATTTTAAGTTATAGAAGTTATATTACTATATACTTACTATTTTAAATTACTAAATAAACTTTATTTTTTTAATGTATTTTATAGTAGCTTGCTTTAGTTTACTATAATTAATTTATTATTTTACTAGTAAATACTACCCCCTTTACTAATAAAAATTAATGGTAAGTAAAAGTAGTTTATTAAAGAAATTATTAACTTCTACTAAAACTACTATAGCTGTAATAGTATTCTATAACTAAAATATATAGTTAAATAAACTAAATATAATAAGTTAACTAAAATTTCTACCTGCTAAATAAGGAACGTTATAAACGTAATTTAAGTATTTTATTAGTAGTACTTTAAGAAATCTAGCTTTTAACGTAACTATAAAAACTATAGCTATAAAAACAAAAGTATTATTATAATATAATTTTATAAAAACTATTAGTTCTAAGCCTGTTTAAATTAAGTACTATATAAAATTTTTATTTAAACTATACAGGCTTCTTTACTTTTAAAACTTTATATATTTTATTTATAGCTTTTATATATAGCTCTATAAGCTACGTCTTGTAATCTATTTTATACTATATATTATTATTATAGTTATTAACTTTATTTATACTTTACTACTTTTTAATAATAGTAACTATTTATAATATTTTATAAGAGCTTTTTAAGAAAGCCTTTTTTATAAATTTTTTTATTATATTATGTGTTTATATATTAGTTTTATACTAGCATATGAGCTCTTATTTAAATACTTTATTTATAACCTATTTTATTTATTTCTTTTTTATATAATATCTTAAATTATTACTTAGTACTATATATAGTAATTAATTAATATTTTTTTTAAGTTCTTAATTTCCTGCACATAGCACTTTTATAATAATAGTAGAAAATTTAGTAAATAGCTAAAAAGTAGAAAATTAGTACTTTAGCTACTTAATTTTTTTATTTAACTCTAAATAATATACTATTATATAATAGTAAATTTAAATTCTAGTTAAATTAAAAATAATTACTTAAAGTCTTAAGTTATATTAGAATAAGTAAGTAAAAAAAAAATTTTTAGTTAATAACACTTTAAAATTAGAACTAAAAATATATAGTAAAAATATATATTTTTTAAAATATAGTAAATTTAGTTAAAGCTCTATAGTTATTTTTATTAAAAAACTTTTTATTAGAATTTAGCACGTTTCTATAATAGTATTTTATAAAAATTTTAGTTTTTTTATTTACACTTTTTTTATACCTTAAATACTAAGTATTAATTTTAAAAAAAAACTATTTGTATTTTTTTAAGTAGTTTTAAAATATTTTATATTATTTTATTAATCTATTTTATAAACTTTACTATAATTTATATAAAAAATTATTTTAAAATATTTTATTATATTATGTAAGTTTATATAGTACTTATTTTATACTTTTTTATTATATATACTTTAAATATAGATTTATTAATTGCATTAAAATTATTTTTAATAATTATATTACTAATATGTATTTTTATTTTAAAAAGTTAAATATTAATAATTAACTTTCTTTTTGTAATTTTTTATTAAATTACTTATATAATAACTTTAATAATTAAAGTTTTATAATTTTTTTTGTTACTTATAGTATTTTATAAATATAAAGCTATAAAAATAAAAGTACTAAATAAAGTTATTTAACTTTTAATTAAAAAAAATTATTTTATATTAAGTTAATAAAATTTGTTAAATATAATTATAAAAGTAACTAAAAATGCTTTATAATAAGTAGTTATTAATAAGTATATTATTTTAAAAAAATACTTTTACTATAAAATTTTTTATATTTACTTATTATTATTTATGATTACTTTTTTTATTTTATAATTAATATATTTATTAATTTTATATTAAGTATAAATTATAAAAAAAACTTTAAAAACTTAAAAATATACTTAATATAAAAGGAAAATTTTTTCCTATACTTGAATTTTTAATTTTTTTTTAAAAAAACTAGGCTTTAAATTTATGTAAAAAAGGTATAAATAAGTATTTTTCATTTTTTTAAACTTTACTAATAATTTTTTTTTAAATATTATTTTAAAATTATGTAATAAATGCTATTAAAAACTTTATTAAAAAACTTAATAATATTAATTAACTTATTTAAGTTTTAATTAAATTATTTAAGCTAATTATATTAAATTAGACACTAATACTTATTAATTAAATTAAATAAATAAAGTTAATTTAATTAATTAATAAATTTATACTTAGTTATATATATATATATATATAATGTATTTAATTAAGTATAAAATTATTAGAAGTTTTGTTTATTTTATTTAGTACTTTACTACCTACAGTTTTAGTAAATAACTAAATATATATATATATATATATATATATATATACTTTTAGTATTTTTATATTTGTGATGGTGTGTATTATAGTTATAACTAAAGTTTAAACTTAAGCTTATATTTAGCTTATACTTAAGCCTATACTAAACTTATGCTTAAGTATAGTTTTAATAAAGGTATATAACTTCAGCCTTTATAATAGCACTTTACTTTTTAGTTTAATATAATTAAGTTATACTCTCGCCTGCTTATTACTTATGTATATTAACTATAATATTATATTAAACTCCTTAGCTGTCTTTAAAGGGTAAAGGTAGTTTAGTATTCTTATATTCTTATATACATACACTTATTTTAGTTACTAAGCTTAATTTATTCTATTTTAGCTAATACATAAAGACAGAGGCGACCCTTAGTTATCTTTAGAGAGTAAAGGTAGTTAAGTATTCTTATATCCTTACTTTATATATGTACACGCACATGCATACGTACACGTACATGACTAGCTAGATAACATAGTAAAGGCCGCTACGTCCTAGCTTCACACGCATACGGTTTCTCTTCTTTTTTTCGCCCTTCTCTTCTTATTACAATGAACGACCCTATTCAGCAGCTCCAGGCTGAAATCCAGGCCCTATGAGTTGAGTTTCAGCACGAGGTCCAGAGCCTACACACTGAGAACCAGACTCTGAGAGCTACTCTCACTATTATCGCCTCTATTACCTTATCACAACCTAGATTCGTCCTCCCTACGCCTACCAAGTTCGACGGCAAGCCATACAGGTTCAAGACCTGGCTCCCTACAATCAAGGCCAAGATAGCCGTTGATGGACAGGCTATAGGAGACGATACAGTGAAGTTCTACTTGGTGTGGGATGATCTTGAACTACAGATCCAGGCAATGGTTCTTCCACAGCTGTCAGATGCTGAGGAACGTGGTCAATGGGACTGGCATGATATCACGACGCAGCTGGAACGAGTCTATTCCAACCCAAATGAGATCCGTGAGGCACAGCAGGCTCTGCACAAAGTCAAGCAACAAGAGCATGAGCCGCTGTCTCTCTACATTGCACGCTTTGAACGGATCCTACATGAAGCCAAAGGAAGAGACTGGCCTGCTGCCGTCAAAATCACGACATTCCACCAATGTCTTAACGCCTCAATCCAGCGCTCACTGGACAGTTAACTGCTGCTACCAGATAAATACCCAGAATTCCTACAGGCCGCTCAGCGCCTAGCAACACGATCAGCGACATACTCATCACACTCGGCTTCTGCTCAGCCAAAACCTGAGAGGATGGACCTCTCCACGGCAGAAGCACTCAATATCAGCACGATTGATATTACTGAGGTTAGTGACGCTACTGACGCGACTAGAGCACAGTCAGTTACTCCGTCGCAATGACTCTAATGGAGGAAAGCTGGATGCTGTGTACGCTGTGGCTTATAAACACACTAGGTTCAGAGCTGCCTAAGGCTCCTATTATCACCAGCACCAGCTGCAGCCAAGCCACCAGCACTAGCGATCAAGTATCTGAACCCCTGGGAACCAGATGAATATGACTACCACGAGTACGAGACAAGCAGTGATAGTGGTGACGACAATTGTGACCTGGCTCATGAGCTCTCTCTGTAGGGCCGGTAAACTGTTCTAATTCTTTCTATTCTTCAGCTCAATTTTGAGCTCCCTATTGTACGTAAAAACCGAGCTTTGGAGGGGGGTAATGTGACGGCGCGTACCGCAGTTACAGCTAAGGTTTGAGCTCAGGCTTATGCCTGGCTCATGCTCAGGCTTAGCCTTAGTAGGGGTATATAGCTTCAGCCTTCGTAGCAGCACTCTGCTCCTTAGTTTAATATAGTTGGGTTATGCTCCCGCTTGCTTATTACTTGCGCATACCGACTGTAACAACATTAGGTATTTATAGTATTATTATTTTATTTTTAATAGAAAGTAAAATACTTATTTTATAGTATATTTTATAAGTATTTTAAACTTAACTTTATTTAATATATTTTAAAAGTTAATAATATTATTATAAGTTTTTACATTTAATTTAATATTATATAGTATTTTAAAATAATGAAATTTTTTATAATAAGTACTAACTATTATTTTAGTACTTTTTTTATTTTTAGTTTTTAAAAGCTTATTTTTTTTATTTATACTTTATATTATTATAAAGTAAATAAAAAGATTTATTAAATATAAACTATAAGTTTTAGTTAAAAACTTTAAAAAATAAAAGTTTTATAAATTTAATAGAATTTATAGTAAATACTAAAATATTACTAAACTACTTAAAATAATTATTACTATAGTAATTAGATATAGCTCATTTAATTACACATATTAAATTACGTAAACTTTTATTATATAAATAGTAGTATAAGTAATGAAATTTATTATAACTTACTATTATAACTAAAAATTAAGTAAATAACTAAAGATTTTTAAAAAAAATGTAGTTTAAGCTTATTTATAAATTTAGTTAATATTTTTTATAAACTACTTTTTTAAAAACTAAGTTTGAGTTATTATTAAATTAATTATATATTATAGAAAAGTAACTTAAGTAAACTAAGTACTTTTTTTACTAATATTTTTATTACTATATTAATAATAAATACTTAGTGATATATTTAATACTTTATAAAACTTTTATTTATGTTAATTATAGCTAAGTAATACTTTCTTATATTACTTTTATACTTTTTAAATTTTTTAGTTCTAACTTTTTTTCTTCTTTTTTATATATTTTCTATTTTCTTTTTTTGTTATTAGAAACTAACATTAAATTCTTTTATTTAACAGCTTTTTAACGTTCTTAATAGAGTTCAAATTTAAAGAGTTTATTAATTATTCTATTAAAATTATACTATTTTGTTTTTAGGTAAAGTAAGTTACTTTTACAGCATAAATTAAGACATTATCTTTAATAAAAATACGTTAATACTATAACGTTTGCTATATATTTTAGATAAATACTTTAATTTTAGAATATATATATATATAGTATATATTCTTATTTATTGTCTTCTTTTTATAGTCTAGCTTAGTTAACTAATT
Source organism: Zopfia rhizophila CBS 207.26 (assembly GCA_010093925.1). Classification (NCBI taxonomy): domain Eukaryota; kingdom Fungi; phylum Ascomycota; class Dothideomycetes; family Zopfiaceae; genus Zopfia; species Zopfia rhizophila. The sequence goes on along the minus strand of ML994718.1, from coordinate 178,883 downwards.
CTTTTTAAAGATAACTAATAGCTTTTTATACCTATAAGAAATACTATTATAAATTATTTAGCTTAAATATTTTCTAAACATAAGAATATAATAATGAACATTATATTTCTTTTCTATACCTTATGTAATAAAGATTTAACCTTTTTTTATATAAATAAAAGCTTTATTAGTTTAGATTACTACTACCTATATTTCTAGAGTCTATTCTAGATAAGAGTAGGCCTATTTTAGTTAAGTCTCTTATTATTTAAATATAATAAAAGGCTTCTTTATTACAATACAATAAAAGTATTTCTTTTTTTAAAAGGCTTTATATAAGAATTACTTGTAAATAAAAATACTTTCTAAAAGAGCAATCTCTTTAAAGGGCTTTTTTTAATATAAATAATTTTATATAGTAAAAGCAATAAAATGCTTTTAAGTTAAATATTAATATTTAGTTTTATATATATATATATTTTTAAGGAGTTTATATATCTCTCTGTAAAGAGTATAAAATTATCTTTATATAAATACTAAAAAAGTTACTAATCTCATTATAAGTCTAGTTTATGTATTAATTTAGAGAGTAGGTAATATTATGCTTATAGTAGAAAAATCATATACTCAAATCTTAAAAAATAAAATATTAAAGTAAAGGTAGATGATTTTTGTATTTCTAATATATAAGATTTAGTATTTTAAGCACGTAGCTTTTTAGTATACTGTTATAATTTATATAGCATATAAGTACCTATTTTAGTTACTTTTATATAGTATTTATAATCTAAGAGAATTACTACTTAGCTAATAAAGCTATAATATAAAGAGTTATAATATATTTAGCTTAAAGCTATATTAATACTAATAGAGAGTATATTTAGCCTACTTAAACTACCCCCTTATAAATATATTATAATAAGTTTTAGATATATATAAAAGGAAATCTATTTTAAATATTGTTTTAATTAAATTCTAGTCTTTCACGTAACTAGTTTCTATTATAAGGTAATTTCTATAGCCTATTAAACACCTTACTAAAATCTAATAGTAACTTTAATTTTTAAATGTATATTAATACTATCTCTAATTCTACCAATAGCTCTACTAAAAAGATGTAAGAAAACTAGTATAAAGGTATTAAAAACTTAGTAGTTACTAAAAATATAAACTATTATATTATAATTAGCACAGAATAATTAGTAGGTAATTATTATATAATTTATATAATAAATTATATAAACTATGTAGAGTAAATTATTTCTATTTTTTATAACAAAAGCCTTACTATTATTTTAAGATAAAAAAGAAGTTAATCTTTATAAACTCAAACAACTTATTAAAAACCTTAAAAAAATTATAGTGTAGTAGAGTAGTATTATTATAACTTAATAAAATACTATTAAAAGCGTTAAAACTAATCTAATAATAATTAAAATAAAATAGTAATATCTTAAAAACTAGAAGACTAAGCTTTAAGAAATAATAGGCTTTTTTTAAGTATAGCTAAACATCCTATTAGTATCCTCTCTATTAATATAAATATAAGTATTAGCTATAATTAGTAGAGATATAGCTAGTAAAGTAATAACAGTATTAAAAATAACTTTTTTATATATAATAAGTAAAGAAAGCCTGAATAAGGAATAAGTTTAGTAACTAGTAATTAATATTAGCTAAATAAAAGAAGAAAGGATAAAAAAAATAGCCACTACTAAAATTACTAAGTAAACTATTATATAAGATATAAAAACTATAAAGAAACTTATAAAAGTTATAATTAAGAACTTTTAAGTATAGCATATAAATAATAATATAAGCATTATTAAATTTTTAGTAAAAAAAATAAAGAAACCGCTTTTTAGTAAATAACAGCTAAATAGCTAAAATCATATATATTAGATATAAAACTTATTAGACTTAAGTAACATATAATTAAAGCTAACTAAATTAAAATTCTATTAATAATAAATATAGATAATAGAAAAGTAAGCTAGTTAACTATAAAGTACTTTATAACAGAAAATAAGATAGAAATATATATAATAAAATAGCTTAAATAGCTAAGGCCTAGCAGGTAGTACATATTAGTAGTAATTAAAATAATAATAAAAAAGAATATAAAAAAGCTAGTAAGGTTAAATAGCATAATATTTAAAAAAACAGAATTATTATATTACTATTTAAAGAGTGATGTATACTAGTAGTATATATTAAATATAAATAGTTTAAATATAAAATAAAGAACTATATAAAGCTAAAAATATATAACATATATAAATAAAAAACTTATTTATAGTGTGAAATAGTTAATTTATATTATATAAATTACTAGAAACTGCATCAGGCTTTGCACTAAGAATATCTAGAATATAAAAAAGAAAAAATTAAAATTCTTATACGCCAGCATTATAAATAAAGAACTTTATATTCTTTAAGTAAATATAAAAAGAAGTAGGAAAATATAGCACGTATTCTATAATAATTTAGTATTTATAAACTTCTATTCTATTTTAAGCTGAGAGCTTAAGTGCTTTCTTATAAATAGAAAAATAATACTATATAGTATAAACTTATAACAGATAAAATTTATATTATTTAGTAAGTAATAAGGCTTTTACTTAGTTAGATTATATATCTAAGCGTCTAGAAACATAGTAGTTATATAAATTTAGATAAACTTAGCAAATATTATAGTAGTAGCAGTATATATTAGTAAAAGAAAGCTAGTTATTATATTAGTATATATTCTAGACCTATACTTAAGAAGGATAAAAGAAGAAAATTTAGAAATACTTACTAATAAGCTAGATATAATTAATAGGTTAGTATAATAACAGTAGCTATATAATCTATATATAGAAGTAGTAATTACTAAAGACTTTAACTAATATAATTTATTATAAAGAGAGAGCTATATTAGTAGTGTATTACAGCAGAAAAAAAGTACGCTAATTATTAACTTTATAATAAAACTATTACTTTAAAGTCTTTTTTTTACTAAGGTGACTACGTTCGTAAGTAATGTAGAATATATATCTATAATTAATCTAATATTTATAATACTAGAGCTGGTGAGTAAGCTAGTTAAGTGCTTAATATAAAAATATAAATATAAATCAAATTATTAAGTAATTTATATAAGCTTTTATATTAATATAAAGAGATAAAATAAGCTAGAAAAAATGCTCTTTAAGAACACGCTGTAGAATAAAATTAGGAAAGTAATTAAGCAGTAAAAGGAAAAAAAGTTTCCTAGTAAAAACATTAATAAAATAATAAGCTAGTTTATAATGTAGGTAAATTATACTCTAAAAGTATACTACTTACAAATCAGACTATTACCGTATATAAAGTAATAGTAGAATAAGGATTTTATAGTATTAAGAAGGTTATATACGTACTAGAGAAATCAAGTATATGTAATATAGAAGCAGGGTAGAGAAGATACGGAACTACGTAAGATAGTAACTTAAATAAAGAGACTCTTTTATTAGATAATCTAGTAGTATAAGAAGCAACACTAGGAAGAGTTCTTAAGTAATAGTAATAATATATAGAAAGTAGCTAAGTATCTAGACCTATAGGCAAGCACCTTATTTACTAGAGTTCTACTAATTAAGAAAACCAAGGCAGATAATTAGTATGTTATAGAAAACTAGGATATTATAAAAGAGCTACTATAAGCATTCTTTCTAACGCTGCTGCTGTGTAAACTTAAGAATACTTTAAGCGTATATAACTAGCTGCTATAGAAGCCTATCGCTAAGCATGAGATTAAAGCGGCTGTTTTTAGTGCTAGTCTAGATAAGGCGCCTAGCAGGGATAGCTTACCAGCACGTGTGTGGAGGGAGTTATGGCCTGCCCTAGAGAACGAGATTATAATACTCTTTACTAGGTCACTAGAGATAGATAAGGTGCCGCGAGAATGGAAGATTGTAAAGATCATACTATTAAAGAAGCTGAAGCGTAAGGACTATACGGTTGCTAATACCTACAGGCCGATATTACTGCTCCTAATACTAGGGAAGGTATTAAAGTCAGTAGTAGCAGAAAGGATTGCATATCTAGTGGAAGAGTATAACCTCCTACTGAAGACATACTTTGGAGCTAGGAAACAGTGGTCAACAACACATGTGCTGTCATACCTGTGTGAGAACAAATTTAGGGCATGAAGAGATAAGAAGACGCTGTTGTTAGTGTCGCTTGATGTTAAGGGTGCGTACAACAATATCGCGACGGGGCTAGAGATTAGGAAGTTAAGGCAGAAACAGATCCTTGAGATGATTGTTTAGTGGGTGTAGGACTTCTGTACAAACAACCAGGCATGTATTCTTGTTAATGGATTTACGTCTGAGGTGCAGACGCTTTCATAAGCTGGCCTCCTATAGGGGTCAGCACTTGCCCTAATTCTCTTTCTATTTTTTAATGCGGATCTTGTACAGAGCGTACCGAGAAATAGCAGCTTAATGGCATTCGTTGATGACTACTCGGCGTGGGTTATAGGACTGTTGGCGGAGGCTAATAAGTAGACGATTTAGGATGAGGTGGTGCTGATGCTAGAGAGTTGGGAGTAGACTAGCAGGGCTGTTTTTAAAGCAGTAAAGACGTCTTTTATCTACTTTATATGCTATAAAGATGTAGGCAGAGACAGCACGTCACCACTCTGATTTAAAGAGAAGGAGATTCTACTAATAGATAAGGTTAAGATTCTTAGAGTGACGCTTAATAAAGAGCTGCGGTTTAAGGCTTATCTTATTGATAAGATAGGTAAAGCTATAAAGGCAGTACTAGCTCTGTGTAGACTGAAAGGGCTGCTGCTAAAGGCGGCTAAGTAGCTAGTAATAAGCGCGGTGTTACCAGTGGCGGATTATGCATCCCTAATATGGTATCCGCTTGCGACGAATGAACAGATGCAGCTACTCTAGTAGCCACAGAGGATCACGGCACAGGCAGTTATTAGGGGCTTCTGTACGGTGGTGCTCTTAATTGTGCAGGTAGAAGCAGGGCTGGTACCGCTCAAGCAGAGACTGCGCAGGCAGGCGATCGCGTTCTGGGTGTCAATCCATAAACTAGGATAGTTGTATCTGTACTGGATGATTCGGTGACAGCAGCTTTGTAGACGGCACCAGTCACTGCTTTAGAGGATAGCAGAAATGTGTGAGGATGTTAAGGTGGATGAAGTGCTAGAGGTCAAAGCATATGCTTGCCCACCGTGGGTGGCCCGACCTGAGGTAGTAATATGCAAAGATAAAGAGTAGGCTGAGGCTATAATTGAAGACTACAGGCTAGGGTAGGTGGATATCTATGTTGACGGATCGGTGCGTAACGGGTGGGCAGGAGTTGGCATCTACACCATGTTATCTAGAGCACGCATTTCAAAAACAGTGGTAAGCTCTAACTAGGCAGATCCTTATCTTACTGAGCTCTTGTGTAACAGAATGCAGAGGATGGATGTAGGAACCACCGTGTGGTGGAATTGAGAGCTATCTAGGTGGTATATATACATCAAAGATGTGGCTTAGTCAGCTGAGTGCCAAGCAGGCAGCAGCAGGCAGCGACGCTCGGTAACATCTTGGCCATTAATGAGGCAGCTAACTGGCCGTGGAATCTGTCATGTATGGCCCTGGACCAGGAAGGGTTCCCAGTGCCTGCATCTAGCATACGGATCTTCTCAGACTTGTAGTTGGCAATGCTGTTAATACAGAGCTGGAGAGCCAGCGCATGCCAGGAAGTAGTAGTAAAGATTATGAAGAAGCTCTGGATGAACAAGGTCACGCTATACTGGACTCTAGGGCATGTAGAGATTAAGGGAAATGAAAAGGCGCACAGGCTGGTGAAAATAGTGATGAGAGTAGAAAGCAAAGAGCTACCGCGGAGAGACGGCCGTCTATGGTATCTTGTGCGGCTGGCGTTGAAACAAGCTAGGATCACAGAGGGATTGCTCTTGACAGACAGGAAGGATACGGGCAGGTTTACGAGGAAGATTGATGCAGTGCTGCACCTAGGTAAGTCAGTAAAGCTGTACTAGCAGCTGATAAGTGCGGAGGCAGCAGTCCTTATATAGCTGCAGATAGGCAAGACGTTTCTCAAAGAATACCTTCACAAAATCAATGCGTTAGAGACGGCAGACTGTGAATGTGGACTTACTGAATTGATAGCATACTTTCTCTTTACCTGTAGAAGATGGGCGCAGCAAAGAACCAAGCTAAGACAGTAGCATAGTGTGCGGTTTGGAGACCTGTCGTACGCGCTAGGAGGCTACTCGAGCAGACAGGTAGGAGAAGAGAGCATCGACGGGCTGATTGAGAAGTGGAAGCCAAACATTAAAGCGGTCAGAGCCACGATCGAATTTGCAAAAGACACTGGACGGCTACAGCCGAGCGAACAAGACACGGCAAGTACAGAAGCAGACTTTAGTGAGAGAAGAGACATACAGATACCTCTGTCCACCTCATAACCGACCCTTCTGCGAGCCCCCATCTTATAAGCCTCCGCCAGCGCGCTGCCGATTAAGAAGCGCACGACGCCGGAACTACCCTGCGGATAGGAGACACTGAAAAGTAAGCCCTGGCTCGCCTCTTCACTCCGACTCGCCGCACCATACGGTAAGGTATCACTTTCGTTTATCTCCTATGTTAAGCATGGCGTTAGACAAGGGAAGAGCAGGTCTCATGGTTGGCTTCGGAACTGGAGCAGATGCGAGTGACATGATGTATATAGCTGGCGCACAGTGACGGCCCATACCCTTAGGGTGCATGGCCATAATAGAACTCACACACACACACACGTAAATGTGTCGCTAGTCTGAGTACTGCCAGGGCAGGCTAGGGCAGGAAAGGGCGATTTTGGCGACAGACGTGCTGAAAGAGAGCAGATTAGCGGGGTAGCACTTGTCCCGCAGGACGGCAACCGAGGTTACGCAGTCGCGATACAAAACGCTTTCAAGATGCGCTCAACGTGGACTACAATCATCTTCTTTCCGAATCTCCCTCGTCTTTGATAAAAATGGTAGCTAAGAAATTCCAGTATCCCGTTGTAGACGTTTGTGTTGGAAGACAGGCAGCAGGGCAGGTAACATAATGGATTGCATGAGCAAGAAGATGCTCAGAAGGGTGGTAAGGACTGATTAAATACACATCTCCCAAGCAGGCAGCAATACCAATGAGTCATCCAAGACCCTAGCAGAGTCATGCCAAGACGTCCGAGCAGTGGAAGCCTTGCAATGCGCCAATGTGCGCCAACAGTTTGGGCAAATCTTCCTGGGGTGGGTCCTAGCTCATCACGTCCAGTTTGTATACTCTCTTACATGTAATGCAGTTGGGTGCGGCCATTCCAGAGGTTGCCCGGTTGTTTGCATATAGCCATTCGGATCCAGAGATTGCTGATAGGAAGCGTTCACCCGAAGATGTGATCGCCTTGATGGACGAGGCGGGGGTATCGCACATATGTCTTTCAGCTTGGAGTCGCCCAGGAAAAATGATCTTTTCGAACGCCGAGGTCGCTGAATACACTCGTGCCTATCCAGACCGAATTTTCGGTCTGGCTGCTGTTAATCTGCACGACCCGGTGAACGCGGTCAAAGAGCTGGAACATTACGTTAAGGTTGAATGCTTCGTAGGGTCGAGGGTGGTTCCTTGGCTGTGGAATCTCCCACCAACCGACCCTCACTATTGGCCTCTATTTGTGAAATGCATCGAGCTCGACGTTCCTTTCCTGACGCAGGTAGGCCATACAGCACCTGCTTGCCCGAGCGAAGTCGGCAGGCCAATTCCACATATCGATACAATCGCCCTCAAATTCCCTGAGCTTAAGATCATCATGGGTCATATTGGATATCCTTGGGCGGCGGAGACTGTCGCAGTGGCATGGAAGCACAAGAATGTGTATATTGATACCAGTGCATGGTCGCCGAAGTACTATGCGCCGGAGTTGATCAAGTTTGCCAACACGACAGGGAGGAAGAAAGTTATGTTCGGAACGAACTTCCCTCAACTTGGATGGAAGGCATGCGTCGACAACGTTCACGAATATCTCGTTCACACCAAAGATGGTTTTAAAGAACGGGTTGTGGAAGATTTCATGGGCGGGAACGCAGTTCGGGTATTGAAACTGCCGGTCAACCTTGGACAACTGAAGTTTAACCTTTGAGATCTATAGTAGATGCTCCGTTAGGATTGGTTAGCCATGAAGAAGGTCTGAGGAGGTTTGAAAAGACTGATAAGGTTCGGTTCGATTTGTGTTCATTGTACATTTGGCGTCTTTCTTGTTGATGTCCATCTAAGTAAACTATATAGTGTTCACATCCCTTGATCCCTTGATAAGGTCGATAAGTTTCTTGTTTACAGAACATTCCAATCCCATTTCGCCCCCTTTTTGTACAATATAACCATTGATGTAGTCAATTTCGGTTTCGCGCTTCGCCCTTACGCCCCCCAACATGGAACTGTATGATTTCGCCACTGACTGCGCAGTGCGCAGCACGAGCACCCCCAGTGTTGCAGCCGAGAACCGGCGCTTGTAAGAGTGACCATTTGTTTGGCCAACCCGGTCCTCCAGAACCGCAAGGATTACCCGAGACTGTCACCAAGTAACGCCTTGTCTTGTCTCATCACAATCAGGCCCTCTGTCACATTTAGGCCCTCATCACATGAGGCCCTCATTGCGTCTGCTGATTGTTTTCTCGTACGAATGATCTACCTCAATTGTGTATATAAGATTGAGTCTTCCACTCATTCAATTGATGATGGGTTGCTACATTGATTCCTGCACTCGGTTACAGAGACATCTCCTCAATGGTGCGCTGAGCGACTTCCCAATTTCTTCTATTGTCGAAACCGGAAACGGAATGGAAAAGATCGCCGTATTTGCAGTCTAGAATTGAGCTGAGTGCACTCATTGCCCCATTGTTGACAATCTTTTCGAACTGCTGAGCAAGAAGCTCCCCAGGCGATACGAGATTGGTGCCTAAATGAGGCGCAGCCGCTATGGCTTTCAGGAGCGGAATGGCCTCTGGAGACGCTTGCGAGCCAGTAGTGCTTTCGGATGACATTCCAGCGGTCATTGTATTTGTGCCAGCATGGATGGATCCGAAGGTATGCTTCGTGTAGATGCTATGCATCACTACCGCACCCGCATACTGTGGCCTGTTGGCGGGATCTGGAAAGACGGAGCGATTCAATTCATCAATGACACCCATCCCATTCTGCGCCAGCAGAATCGTAGAGTCTCTCGTTAGGCGATGACGGATTTGTTGAATGGCATCCACGGTCTTTGTCGTTTTTCTCGATACAACAAGGTTCGTGATAGTGCTTTCCTTCCCAGAACGACGAAGCGTAGCTCCATTTTCTAGGATACATTCCACTTTGTATCCGGTACTGAAGTCTGAGATTCCCCGGGTGACCACTTCTATTGACTCGCTGTGCGTTTTCCACTCGGCGAGAAGACTGTGCCGATGAAACAGGAGCGTAAGTCCTGGAGGAGAAAGGCTTTTCGCTAGTCCATGTGCGATTAGCTTTCCGACGTTTCCGACCCCAAGGATATGGGCCTGCATGGCCTTGAAATTTTATTCTGCAAAGAAGGAAGCAACGGACCTTTCATCAAGAAAGGCTCAACTCAGCACTAGTATGCAAATTTCGCAGTTGTGGAGCCGTCCCAAGCCGATGATATGGTAATTCATATGTCCGATAAATCTCCGCGTCAAGGAGTCTCGGGGCACCAGAGGCTTACTGAATCCGAGGCATAGACTTCACACTATTGACTGCACACCCCTACCACTCACATCCCGCCATGCAGGTCCAAACAAGGCTGAAGATCCGTGTCGCTACTCTGGCACGACGGTACAGCGCGTCTCATTCCTCCTTCAAAATCAGGGAGCATGTTGTGCCTTGTCAACATATACGAACCTATCCTCGGGCCACCACTGGCGAGCAAGAGGAGTTGCGACTCGCTGTTAAGCAGTACACGCCCCTTTGCAATCCAAACCCCAAGCCTGGAGATGTGACAATCATAGGCACTCATGGCAATGCCTTCCCTAAGGCAAGTTGGCCGATGAAAGATTCATAGTCAATATAAAGTCAACTGATCGAAAAGTAAGAATTATATGAGCCTTTGTGGGAGGACATGCTCCAGCATGCACAGAAAGCAGGCTTCTCCATCCGCAACATATGGATAGTTAACATGGCCCATCAAGGCGCGAGCAGAGTCCTTAATCAGGGAAATCTGGGCAACGATCGTATGGCTACTGCGTCCGTCTATACGCCGACTTCTCTGAGTTGATATTGCAACAGCGAGCTGGTTCGATCACGCCCGAGACCTCAACCAGATGGTGAACTATTTTCGCAGGGAAATGGTCCGTCCTATCGTGGGCATTGGCCACAGCGTAGGCGGGCATAGCCTCATCAACCTCTCTCTCTATCACCCGAGGCTATTGGAAGCCTTGGTGTTGATCGAACCTGGTGTGTTCAGCAAAGCGAACATCCCAGGCAACTACCTACCTGCGGCCATCTCTTCTCGGCGTCGTGAGATGTGGCCATCACGCGCGGCAGCAGCTGAAGCTTTCGTCAAGAAGGACTTCTACCAACGCTGGGACTCTCGTGTCCTGGATCTTTGGGTGAAGCATGGCCTACGAAATGTTAGTCCAAGTCAGGGGCTTGATACTGAAGTCACTCTTACAACCACCAAACATCAAGAGGTCTTCTTCTACGTGTGGCCGACATTCGATGCCATATCAGGAAGATATTATAAGCGGGTAGCAGATGCTTATCCTGCTTCTAAGTTTCCAAACGATGCGTTCTATCGGCCAGAACCCATTGTTATGTTCAGGATGCTTCCTTCCTTGTTTCCTTCCGTGCTCTACGGCTTTGGCGAGAAATCTGACTTCTTCACCCCGGAGATGCGTGCTGAGAATCTCATGGTTACGAGTACAGGTGTGTGCGGGAAGTGGAGGTCCCGCTCACGGACGTGTTGAAGAGGTTGTGATCTAAGGGGCTAGCTGTCTAGTTCCCATGGAGGTTGTTGGGGAGACGGCCAAGCAGAGTGCTAGGTGGCTGGGTGGTCGAATCCACGAGTGGCAAAGAGACGAAAGCGCCGAGAGAGATGCCTGGGACGCCCTGCCGAACGATGAGAAGTGTAAAATCAGCCGCAAGTTTGTGGATGCGCTAGCTAACAGTCAAAAGCCGTAGAATCTGTGTTGGAGCTGAAGTCGCTGTTCTCGGCTAGCAAATCAAGGGTGGTAGTAGTGTATGAAGGTCTTGTGACACAAATACAACTGCGTCACTGTTCAGGATCTTGATGGTGAGTGCAAAAGTCATGAGCGAAACTATGGGTGTGCTTTGCTCTCTCTTTCCACATTCTTGCTTCAGTAGGCATAGTCTATACTTTGAAGCGATCTATGCTGTACATCGTAGATGAGTACGTGTGCAAAACGCAGCGTGGGTAAGATGTGTTCGGAACTAGAGCGGGCAATTGACGAAACTTGACCATTTCATTTGTTAAAGCAGTGGCACTAAAGGTAGTTCGAATGCGGAACAGACTTGCTTCGTAAACATGCTTACAAGCAATGCTGAGTAGTTACAAAAGTGACTCAGCGGGGGATACCGCCACCGCAAGCAGGGAGGATGGCCGACCCGCTCTAGCCATAGAGTTGCGCGAGAGGCGTTGACTTTTTGGGGATCCGGGAGGGGAGGTGTTGGGGTGTGCGTGGTTGCCACTGGGAGCTTGAGGTACAGGCGCTGTGGGAAGCGCCAAGACCTTTCGTGCGCAGCCTTGCCATGACCAGATTAGATCTCAGAAGGGAGAGGGATCCGGAACAGGCCCACTGCGGGAACCAAAGCAGGGCCCGTGGCTAGCGAGACCCAGCCCAATGATCGACGTGTAATGCGGCAAAACCATGGCACCAAATTGGGTACCCACGCGGGTACCGGAACGAGCTTCTTTGGAGGGACCAAAACAGGAGCGAAAGCAGATCAACGCTGAGCACTTCGCGATGCACATCCATGAACAAGGGATACCATCTCTGAGAAGCGCCAATGTTTCTAGGATCGTTTGAAGCGCTACAGAGCAGACTGAATATTATCTCGTGACATCAAGTAACTCTTCCCACCAGTTACGATACGATGTATCGATCCATTGCTCTAATACGCATGGTCTCCGTAAAACTCTATAGGTTCGTAAGAGGGACGATGTCTCGCCAAGAATGATAGAGGAAAATATGGTCTGCGAGCTGTTAGTGCTTGGGTAAGCCTCAGTGAATGGAGAAAGAAACATAGAAGTGAATGTCTGACCGGACGCAGGGTAAAGATGTAAAGCAACCTCATGAATTGAAAACTATGGATGGCTATCCTACTTAAATATGTGCTTTGTAGATGAGAATAGGGGGGATCGACAGGAGACGATCGACAGGAGACGATCGTCAGGAGAAGATCGTCAGGAGAGGATCATCAGGAGGATCAACAGTAGAACTCAGTATACAAGCAATGGAGTTACCTGAGAGGCCAGCACTCGGTTACAGAATGTGTATTCGAAGACATGAATCGACAGGAGCAGAAATAAGGATGAGGCAAGGATTTACAACACTTTTGTCGGCGAGCGGTGACGGTGAGGGGCGCGCAAAGAGAATGGTCCACTGCGCGGACTGGACATAGAGGAGTGGGAACACCATTTTGCCCAGCACCGCGCCACGATCTGTCTCGTTTGACAGCGCTCTCGGATGATTTCGACGAGATGCTTTTGGAGGGGTGCTGTGGGAGCTAGACAGGCAGTCTCTGTAATTAGGCTCCGTATACGTTCAAGCTGCGCAGCGATCCAAATCGCCAACTGCACTCTTGCTTCTTCCTCTGATCGACTGATTGTCTTGGTCTCGATGCCAACTGCAATAGGCCAATGACGGAGTGAGATATAGGATGTGAGATATAGGATGTATGATTTATAGACTGTGTAATGTCGGTGATAAGGGCCGAGATCCTCTCACGAAGAGGACAAGAGGTAGAATGATCAGAGGACGAAAGCCCACCGGCTTCGAGGAGCTTAGTCGCTGCACAGGTATTCCGAAGAGGATTAACACACATATATCGAAACCCTGCTCAATCATCGTTCTTCAGCGCTAAGCGCAATAACGTACCATGGACCAAGTTGTTCCACTCTAGCTCACTCTCACTGTCCTTCACACATCGTGGCGATGCCCCATTCATTTCGCGTATGGTCATTAATTCCGCAAGTAGCTCCTTCCGACTTCGAGAGTCTGTTGTGTCCATTTGATACAGTCGATCCCTTCCCAATTCAGGCAGCAATTCAGGTTCAAGTGCGGCAGGCAAAGCAGCAACCCCAAGCTTGAATTCTGGAGCAACCAGAACAGCTCCTATCCCTCTCTTCCCAGTTCAGCACTACCGTCGCTGAGTTCCGGATAGAATATGCCATTACCTACATCCTAGAGTGCAGCAACGCGCTTGACGGGGCTTGCGGATCGCTTCGAGGTCAACGGGGCATCTGACTTGGTCTGCGTTCGGCGAGAAGGCGAGCGCCGCTGTAGGACTTCCGATTCATCACCCTCTGCGGTTAACGCTTCTTCGTAAGAGACGGGGGGTCGAAATAATGAACCGGGAGGTGCGGTTGTGCTTGCGATATTTCTAGCTCATTCTCAGCAGCATCCAGGACGTAATTGCCGCGCTTGCGAGGTGATGGGCGCGTGTTCGCTTGCTAGGAGATCGATGCTTCGCATTAACGTCTCCTCCCATTCAAGTGTGAAGATGGGTAGGAACTCCCTCGCCAGACAACAACAAGTCTACGTTCAGAGGCTATTCGGGCTATATCGCCCCCACCTACTCTACACATTTACATTGATGCATGCTCTTCTTACTGTTGCTCCAGACTTTGAGCTTGCTCGTAAGTTGAAAGAACTTAGAACTGCTCGATGACTGTACGAAGGCGGGAATCCAAATCTTTTCATCTTATCTGCCAAGGGACACACTGGGAGTAGTGGATTAGTCGGATGGAGCAGGTATTTGTAAAGAGGGAGTACGGTCACCCAGGGCCCACCTGGAAGTCAGGCGTTCCGACTCTTACTAAGCAATGCTATTAGGGCAGGAGTATTGTACCCTCTGCTACAGGTGCAGCCTGGCCAGACAGGCGCATTGTAGATACCCTCTTCCCCTGCCCATCCAATGCGAGGTCCACCGTGAGATTGCTGTCTCTCCCAATTTCCGATCCTTGATTAAAATGAAACCTATATTTGCCGTTTCTTGCGCCATCTTGAAGAGCAAGGTACGCTCCCAAGGTGCAACAGCCACTGCCGCATGCGGGGTCCTCGAGATTGATTGCAATCATCCGCACTCGAATACACTGAAGCTTGGTCCCTTGCTCGTCTCGAGCCTCTGCAGCGTTGTAGAACATGGTACCAGCGAAAGATGGACTCCATCCATCGTCTAGAGCAACGACTGGACTGTTTCCCGCCTTCACCCTGGCAAACAAATCCGGAAGGTCGGTGAAGTCCACGAGGACGTAGGTGACGCCTCTGACAACAGACACAGTCGGGTACGCGTCTTTCATAAAAGCCTCTGCGGTGCAGGCTGTGAGTGCAGGTTGAGTGTCGAGTATGTTCTGCTTGGGGGTTTCGCGGGAATGAATGTGAATGTTGTGTGGCACTTCTGCCGCCACAGTCTGCGTATTTGGGTCGTAGCCGATGGCAACCTTGCCAGCCTTCGTCTCTATACACAGGGTGTCCTTCTTCAGCTTCCTGCCGTTCATCATGGACTTAGGTAATACGATAGTTCTGTCCCTGCCCACCTCGACTTTAGCAGTGGATTCCTTAGGCTGCTGTGTATCTTTGACAGAATCCAAGAATTGAAGCGCAATTACATCGACCAGGTTGTTCTAGGTGATGTAGTCGGCGACCTCCTTGATATAGCTGTTGTCGTCCACGTCGCAAACAGAGACAGGTAATGGGCCCTCGCCAAATTCGTAAGAATTAAGACGTAGACAAAGCTCTCCGGCAACAAACTCGAAAACAAATTTGAAAACCACTGGGTGGATATTGTTAAGGTCCAAGGAGTCGATCGGAATTGGCTTAATCTATTTCCCGGGCTTGATCTTCAGCTTCGTCTTAAGTTTTACCTACTCCTCCAGGATGTCGTCATGTTTGTGAAGCCGATGGATACCAATCTTCTCGCGTAGGCCGTGCTTGACGAATATAGCCAGAAGATTCTGGACATGGTCCTAACTAACGTGCATGTCGGAGGAGATGCGAGGAAGCCCATTATACCTTCATTAAAGGATCTTGTATTAGTATAGACTCATATTTACGAGGAAAGGGGTGTTGAGATTTACGTGGTATTGGACTTGTTCATGTGATCTATCATTAAAGGCAGATGAACACTAGAGATAGGTTGCACGGCCATTACGGCCGTGGCCGCTATTTCTGTACGTTTAGGTTCGAACAAGAAGCGGAGAAGACGGGAATATGAAGATGAGGAGGAAGGAACTATTGGCCGCTGAAGGGCGATAATGTGGGCCTCTTATGTATCATTTCTGATAAGGCCTCTGTGGCTTGCCCACAGCAGGGCTAGCAGATTGCGGGAGCAAGGTTGAAGTTGCGGCTGAGCCACATTAAACCGTCCGGTCTTGGGTTGGTAACGAGGCATCCGGTAAAGCTTAGGACGTCGTCCGGCAAAGCTTAGAAGTCCATCCGGTAAAGCTTAGAAGACCATCCAGCAAAGCTTAAAAGCCACACAGGGGTCTAGACTTCGCCATGTTTACCTCGCTTCGCCACAAGGGCACGGGCAGGGCCGTTCGCGATGGAAGAAGGATTCCGAAACAGGCTCCCGTTTCACTAATAGTGAAAAATATTTCACCTTATTTGATTACTCGCTTGCCGCTGCTTCGATTTGCAGAGAGCTAGAAAAATAGATATTGGAAGGTCGTTGATAGACGCCCCACCCAAGATCGTAGCAAGATGAAAGAAAGTGTTGCCACGTGGCGCAATTAGTAGTCAAGTGCGGGATACTTGTGGTCGAAATTGATTGCTTATGGTGTAGCAGTCTGAAGCTACCCCTGGCGCACCGGCAAAACAAGGACTTGAAGCTGGAGAGATTTTTCAAAGTCTTCCCTTTCATGACATGGAGAACAGTCTGAAAGCGCTCTAGAATAGACTGGTAAGATACCGGGTGTGAATATTGAAGTTGATATAGCTTTCCGCCTCGTGTGGAGTCGTATAACCCTCCGGGTGGCAGAAAGCGGAGAGAAGCAGCTGGTGTGTAAGTCTTAAAAAAAGAGTACGTACGTAAGATGTCGAACGAATTAAGGTCCGAGCCCCGGACAATGGTCGGCTGAACTATAACATCCTAACGTACAGGTCGTTGGATACCCTGCAATGGAAAGGTTTCGATGTTTAGCTTGCATTTCTCATGTTCCATCCATGTCGTCCAGTGAACGACTGCCAGGCACAGAACCCAGAAAAATCTCATTTATCATGTCACTACAGCCTGAAGATTTAAGTTTTGGTTTTTGCCTAGAAGTAACTTTCTTGGAAGCATTACAATGGTATTTGCCCTAGTCAACTTCCACATTCGCTCAATTATTAACACAGCGGACATATTTGAGCGTCTAACGGACATCACTATCCTCTACGATTTCTTCTCTTCAGGGTCCATAAGCATGATGGTCAAAACGTGACCGTTGTCTAAAGGCGGAAGGTCTTTCACCACCACAAAGCCTAGTCGCTTGTATAAGCTGAGTGCAGCTGGCGTTGATTCCACGAATGCAGGAATCTTATCCTCCTTCGCTCTGTCAATTCCCCACTGCACGAGCTGCGTTGCAAGTCCTCGACCTGAAACGTCAGGATCGACAGCCAGAGACCTCAAATCTACGCAAGTCAGCGACTCTGTGAAGGTGAACGAGAAGGAGGGTGAACGTACACCATGCGGGCCTTGCGGGCTCACCAAGGAGCATCCGTTTGGATTCGTCCAGCATACTTTCCAACCGCTGATGCACCTTGACGTCCATACACCTAGGGAACTTCACTCCATCACCCCTCAAGCTTCCCTCGCCATCCTCCACCCACCCTTGCTCTTCCTCATCCTGGCGAGGCTGGCCGTCCCCCACGGCAGGAGTCTCGGGCTCGTACCACGCGGCATACCCCAGCACCTTCACACCTCCGTCCTCGTCCTTGACGTCATCGTCTACCGCGGCAATCGACCATGCGTTCGGTGCGACAAGTCGTTTCTTGAGCGCCCCAATGCGGAAGCGGTGCTGCTCGTCCGGATCAGATGGGTCGAACAATCTTGGCGGGAACAGTGCCTCTTGCAAGCCATCATTTACAAAGGCACGTCTACCAGTCGTGTACATGGACACCGCGAGGGAAGGATCTTGTACGCGTATAAACTTGACAGTCATCTTTGATATGGTAGTTTACGATCTTTGTTTGTCGGATTGAAGAGTGGCAGGAGTGCAGAAGTGTGTGGCTGCTGCCTGATCTGTTGCCTGATGAAACGGCGATCTTTCGCGTTACCGGCACAGAGCGGCTTGCAAGACCAGAGCTAAATTTAGAACGAAAGGCCGCGAACACTTCGAAACTCAACCACCTTCGTCGACAACCGGCTTTGGGGCAAGTTTTGACCCACACTTTATTCTGCTTTGCGCTGAGCTCTTTAGTGTCAAATCATTTGTCAACCCATCCAATGCTTCTGAACATCTGTCTTGGCGGTTGTCAAGAGGTCGGAGATTGAGACAGACTCCGCTATGTCCGACACTTTCAGTGAGTTTGCGCGTATAAAAGGGCGACTTCACCAAAGTCATTTGTTGCAATAACCCACTGTACTCGACCGTTGTCATTGCAGTATAGATCAACCCAATGGAGAGCCACACGCCATCGTCAAGAGTCCTTATTACTGGTGCAAATGGCCATGTTGCGCAGCATGTTGTTTCCCAGTTGCTTTCACGACCGGAAGCCGAAAGGCCAATAGTGCGTGCAACTGTGCGGTCGGAACACTCAGCGGCTGGCCTGAGAAAGGTTTTCGCGACGGAAATCGATAACGGAACCCTAGAGCTGGTCTACATTCCCGACATTGCAAAGCCAAGAGCATTCAACCAAGCCGTCAACGACTGCACGTACATTGCACATATCGCGTCACCACTCGTTGTTGGTGCCGAAAAGGTGGAGCAGGATGTGCTGATACCCGCCGTCCGAGGCACCACTTCTCTCCTCGCCTCTGCAAAAAACGTGCCCACTTTGAAAGCAGTCGCAATCACCGGTTCCTTCGCGTCAGTCCTCGATCCCATGTACGACCTCCGGCCGGGTTACACTTACAGCCAGAAGGACTGGAATCCCATCACCTATGAGGAGGCGGCGGATCCCAACCTCGACCTCACAGCGTGGCCGGAGCGATACAGAAACTTCATCACGTACATGGCCTCTAAGAAGCTCGCCGAGACCGCCGCTTGGGACCTCTTCCGCGAGATCAAGCCTGCGTGGCGGTTGAGCCTCGTGTGCCCCACGTACATTGGCGGCCCTTCCATCTTGCCGTTGGCAAAGGGCGCTGATAGCCTGAGTTTCAGTACCGGCCTAATCTGGAACGTCGCGACCTCGAAACCGGGCGACAAGCTGCCGGCTGTCGATTTTCCAAACTGGATCGACGTGAGGGATGTTGCGAAGGCGCATATCGAGGCGCTTGTAAGGCCAGCCGCGAGCGGGGAAAGGTTCATTCTCGCCTCACGGATGGCGACATATACGGACATTGCTGACATTTTGAGGAGAGAACTTGGACTGGACTGCTCAACAGAGAAACAGGACTCCTCGCATTACGATATAGAAGCCAAAAACTGTGCGGAGATCCTTGGTATCAAGGAATGGATCCCTTTTGAAAGAACTGTTTGCGACACGGTACAGCAGGTACAAACCTCAGCGCATATAGACCCATAGAATAAGCAAATGTAGAAGACCATATGGCCACCTTGGCCTGTACATTTTAATAATCTTAGACACAACACAATTTGAACTATCCATTTGAAGTACCGAGCGCGTTTTAGTCGCTGCCGTATTGCTTTTGCGTGCCGTAGAATACCATGATGGCACTCTGCGTATTGAGCTGTTCTATGCCAAATACAATGCGCTCAACACGTCAGGAATTTCGACCTAGATCATGATTCTTGGAGGCCTTTCGTCTCAATGAGTGTCACAAATGTGTCTACACTTGCTGCTGTAAAGTGCTACTACTCGGTTGGAGCTGATTCGCGTCTGTCTGCCAGCGAGGAATCAACGTGGTCGCTCAGACGAATTGACAACTAACTTTTCTTAACCTGGCAATTTCTCGTTAGTGCACCTTTTCCCTCTTGGATGTGAGGCCTAGGTGCTTTATTACCACAACTGCGCACAAGGTATGTCGTTAGTCTTCTAGCGGTCTTCTTCCTCCAGATACTTAAAGCGCTGGGCACGGGAACTTACCAATAAACAGGCTCAAACAAAGCGTCGGTAGCACCCACGGGCTAGAGGTATATTCCGCCACCGCACCTGTAAGTTTTAACAAGCTCAGTAGGCACAATCCAATACCAATGGCAAAATTTGCACCACCACGCAGATGCTGGCCTAGTGTCTTCGGAGTTTGGGATAGCCACGCAATCGTTCCCATTATTATCAAAGCGGCACCGGCCTACAGCTGTCAACCTCTATACCTGACAAGTGGGAAAAAGAGCATAAAGACGAGTGTACTCACTGCAACGGTGCAATAAATGTAAACCAAGTCGAATACCACGAGCAAGTATTTGAGCTTCAGCTTCGATGTTTTAGCTTCTTTCATTTTTGCCTCGGGCGCTACAATGTCCAGGGACTCCAGCAATGTGTCTATCAGCGTGAACTTGACATCATCTACTACACTCAGGATGGCGTTGCTAGTCACGCCACCCGTCTGGCTGAGATCTCGGCTGATCTAGAGCAACGCAAGATCTACCTCTGACAAGGACTTGGAGACGTCGGCACCGGCGGGAACGTGATCAAAAAGATTCGAAGCGGACGCATTGAGCGCAGAGATAAGGGATTCTCCGCTTGTGGCCTTTTCCATTATCGTCGAAATCTCGAGGCTTACCCCTTTGAATGGTGAGCATGAAAAGGGCAAGAGTGTTTGGAGCGAATCTCACTGTTGATTCCCGCAATTGCTTCTCGCCAGACGATGAATTGGGAGACACCTTCGAGCACAAGCACGAGTGCAATGTGAAGGGGAAAGTGTATAAAGGCCCAGATCTGCTGTTTAATGGTGCCAAAGTGGTCTTCTTGCAGACGATCGAAGTAGAGCATGTAAAGGAAGTACTAGAGATATCGATAAGAGGCTAGATTGATGATGACGTTTGGGAGTACCAGCTCACAATGATCAAAACGGCGGAGACAACCTGTCCCACCACTGCACCGTTAAAGATATAGTTATTATGGACAAGCTTCGCAATCGATTTTGTGCTGCCAATCACGCCTTCGCCAAGTATGATGAGCGTCAGGAGGCTCATGCGCTATACTAGGTGCGTGCCTTTGAAGCTGATGACGCGCCAATAGCAGGAGATGGCGGTCGTTATGGCAGTCTCGGCTATTGCTACAATGTAGAAGCCCACATAAGCGTAGGTCCTGACGCGTTCGCCAACCGGCACGTTACGGGGGAACACGGCAGTGAGGGCGGCGTAGACAGCGGCAGAAATGGCGTAGGATCCAACAACCTGCCAGCAGAGAGTTAGCATTTCAAGCCACAAGTCTAACAGTAGTCCACGCACCAATAGTAGCGGTAGATTCGTCTTTCGATACCGCCTGGTGAACCAAAAGGCTGAACCATACTGCAAGCACAGTACGGCCCTGCTGACCATCAAAATGAGTGAGAAGGAGCGGAAGATTCCAAACTCGTTCTGCTCTTCGTTCGGATCCCACTGTGGCCCCACGCCAGCGAAGCCGACCATGATGCCGAACTGGAGCGCTTTGCAGGTTCGTTCGAAGATGCTGTCGGCGTAGAAACGTAGGTCGTAGAGAGAGACTCGGTACCATGTGAACCAGAGGATACAGAAGAAACCGACGTAGGATGAGAGCGCTAAAGAGACAGTATTAGCATATGGGTGACGGAATCAGCCACATATCAACATGAGGGAACAGGATGTCGCCACTCATTTGTACTAAACTCTATCCTCACATTTGTGATCATTGACCTCGTGCACGTTTGTAAACGTTGTCAGATTCGCGACAAAGAAAAGGTCGTAGAAAAGCTCAATGGAAGTTGCTTCAGCACGGCGGTGAAATTCGGGACTATCTTGCAAGCGTTCATCGTTGCTGACGAGCGGGATGTCATTGGTGGTGGTGTAGTTGGTAGGTGTAGAATAACTGGCCGTAACGTGCGCCGCCTTCTCGTCGAATGTTCGATAGAAATTCTCGTAAGATTTAGGTTGGAATGGGTTACTCTCAGGAGTGCTGCTACCCTCTTGCTCCTTCAAAGAACTCGCAAATAACTTCAGGCCCATCGTCGCTTTGAGGGTCTGCTTTCTGAAGGAACAAGGCAAGTGAACCTGAAAGAGAGCCAGCCCCCAGCGAAGCTGGGTGAAAACACAAAATGTCCAAAATCTGCTATTCTGGTGGCGAAGATAACTCTGTCAGCAGTCACAACGAATCATGCCAGAAAGAGTGCCAAAATCTCAGGAATGCCGGTTGCGGCAATGCGGTTCTAGGCATTAAAGAACGACCTCGCTTCAGCTAAAAAGACGAAGCTTTCAGCTAAGCTTTTGAGCTCAGGACACAAACCAGCCATGGGTAAGTCAATCGTAGAGAGTAGTGCGAACAGCGTTACGCTACTTCCACAGTGACTGGACTAATCTGGACAAGGCCCAAATATCCCCTACCCGCTGCGGGACGGTTATGAGACCACGTCCGTTGCGCCCCGCAAGATCAGACTCCAGCTCCGACCGATACCAGAGCACGCGGCCTTGAAAGAAGAAGACGCACCGAAGCTCTGGTGCTACGACGTCTGCAACAACCCTTCTGATGATGCCGCCGAGGAAAAGTGGACCCCATCGTACTGTTTCACGGAGACGGAGTTCCTCCCGCAGGACTATGAGATGATGTCGTGGTTCACGTCGACAAGCCCAAAGAGCTTCTTCACCCGGGACATCCTCTGCACCAAGGTGCTGATGGACGAGGCCGGTGAGAAAGTTGTCGGCGATATAACACTGTTCAACAACGGTGTTCGAAAAACGGAGGGTGGGAAGCGGGAGACGCTTGCTGAGCTCAAGGCTGAGCAGGATCGAATCGATGCGCTGAGAAATCTTTTCCATGTAGACTTTACCGAAGAAGAAAAGGCAGGCATTGCTCTTGAGAGTGCGCTTGGATAGTAGGAGAGTGGATGAAAAGCACACACGAGTGCTCACAATCACTCGTAAGACCAGTGGATGTGGATGGCATAATGGTGGTATAATTGCTCTTACTATCTCATCTTCAAGTACGCTAAGACCTTCACCGTGCGCATTACTCCCCGTTCGACCTATAACCGCATGCCAATCCCCGACAATAGCTATTAAGAGTATATCAGAGCATATTGCAATATCCGATGCTGCTGGGACAGCAGGATCCACGCTGAAGACATTCGTTAGCCAGGTCCTTGGTTTAAAGGCTTAGGAATGGAACGGAAACTTGGATTACTTTGCGATCTCCATACGCGATCCAAACAGGAACAGCTTGTACCATCCCGTGGGAACTCTCAGCGCTTGCGTCGGGGAGCTTAAAGTCGGCCTGTTTCAACGCCGTTGTGTAGTCCTTGGGCGTTCTCTTTTTAACGCTGGTGGCCAGCAACCCTACGATAATTTCAGCATTCATCATCTCCGGAGTGTCAGACGCTATGCATATTAGAAGTCGATTGTAAGCATTGGGTAGATCCTGGATGCGACGGAAGGGATATGTTATGTTATCCAGTACAACGGGGTCGCCAGGGGTTGACCAGTCGTCCCGCAATAAATTCCCCGCACCATCCCAGTAGTGGAAGCCGTTGATCCATCCGGTTACGACAGAGGTCTTTTTGCAGAGCTTTTGTTTTGATGTAGACATGACCATGTCATTCCAGAACCGGCGGATGCTCAGATCATTGGGTCTCTCAAAACTTACCACGAAACGAGAGAGGATTGGACGGAGGTTTCGGCTGTACTGGTCTGCTTCTGACCCGAATTCGCCCAGTCGGTCAAGCTTGTCGAGAAGCTTCTTCCAAACCGCTTGCGTTCCGAGTAAGGTAACGGACGGAAACCCACATTCGCACGTGATGTCTCCCATAGTCGCAAGCGAAGGTGTCGGCGAAGTCATCATCAGGGCCATGGCCATCATTTCGTCGGCTGATTTTTGCATTCCAAGTGGAGCACTGGGCACGGTCTGGAAACCTGGAAGGACCCAGTCCAGTAGCCAGTCTGTTTTATTTCGTTGTTTGAATACTTCATTCATCCAAAGGTCCAGCATTTGATAAAGTGCGAAATCAAGTATGCCCGGGGGTGGACTCAGCCCTGGGAGGTTGTCCCACTTGTCGCTCACGTTCTGGTGGTCCCAGTTCTTCCGCATGTAAAAGCTCAGCTGTGTCAAAATGGTGAACCACGCGTCCTCAGGCCGCAGTACAAGGTGCTGCTTCTTGACTCCGGCTTCAATAGCGCCGCGAACCAAGCTGTCTTGTGACTGATAAACACCGCTGGTCTCGTTAATGGCACCTGGTCACGCACTGGAGTGGCTCGACGCGTAAACGAAATGAGTTTCGCGGTCATCAGGACGTATCATCTCTGGTATGAACTTGCCATCGACGAAAGGATAAGTCATATTCGGGGTCAAACGCGGGTCGATTTTGAAGAGCAGGTCGTACTCCGAACAGGCAGGCTTCGCGTCGCTTTCCCAAGGGCTGGGATTGTTGAAGGTCAGAGGGACAATAGTGACTCCGAAAGTGCAGGAAAAAAGAGAAAAGTAGAGAAAGAAGCTTCGAGCAAGCGTCATGTCAATGGTTCTTTCCTTTCCTTTTACTTGGCCTCTTTCTTGGATAGGTAGGAGAGTCACAGGAAATGAAAGTGTGCACTATTCTCTAGTATGATGCCGTTCGAATCCCATGAAATAATAGCAGCTATTCATGAAACCGAATAAACATCGTCGCGCGGTTGTCCGGTTTTAAACAGGGGTATTTTGGCCAGGAATCGCATCCGTCTTCGAAATAGATTGCTTTTTCTCTAAGCCAATCGGGGTGTTTCTGTCGCTTATATATGGGGAAGGGGAGACATACGCGACTATCAGGCTGAGAGAGGAGATACAGAGGCGGCAGAAAGGGCAGGGAACAGAAAGGCTTCATGCTTTGATAGGTACGTTCTTGTTCAAGCAAATGCATCTCTCTGTAGGCCGACCCAGGGCCACAACGTGATCGCCAGCATCCGGACGGAGACAGGCGGCACCACGAACTTCTACTTGCAAAATGCGCTATATCGTCCTATGGCAGATCTCTGCGCTAACACGAGACAGATTATCGAGACTCGACCTCTTCCCCGATAATTGCTAAAGCTACACCGACCCACTACCTCCCATTCTCAAGGAACCGACGCTTCGTCGGCCGCGGCGATGAACTGCAAAAGCTGCAGCGAAAATTGTTTGTAGACGAAGAATGCTCCAAAATTGCAATCGTCGGCCTAGGAGGGATCGGCAAGACACAGATCGCGCTTGAGTTTGCACAGTCTGTGAAGAGAAAGGCCGGAGTACTCGGTACTCTGGGTGTCTGCTGTCAGCCTGGAGAGCTTTGAACAATCGTGCACGGGAATTGTAAGAATTCTACGCATACCCCGGGCGGGCAATGACAAGCAGTGCTCGTATTGGACTGGACTGTACCGGGTTCGAGGTCAAATCCACTACAATGCACAATTTTGCACTGGGTAACCTGATGCAGATTTTGAACCTAATGCAGCCTAATGAGGCTGCCAAGAAGTGTATATATACTATAAATAGAAACTTTTAGTGTTGTAATCAGCTAATATCAACGAAAATAGGGTGCAACTTACATAGGCTATTCAATTTCCATCTAATTCTCATTTACCTCAGCTTCCTCGGCTTCCTTAATGTCCTCATCCTCAGTATCGGCTTCATCAATTGCATGTGCAATTGCTTTATACAGGTCTACTTCTGGCTTAGGTGCTTGACGAGACTCAATCGCCTTATAGTCAGCATGAATTGTATCCTTGACAAATTGCCTCCAGCCTAGTGTATCCTCCCTACTCGGTGGAGAGAGGTCACAGGGTTCTCCTTCAAATATTCCAACGGCAGTATTATTAAATGTAAACTTCTTAGGCCTGCCAAATGAGTATCGCAGCCACTCGCAAGCCTTAATTATATCGACTTTCATGCTAGATCGACGCGCTTTGAGGAGGATTTTGTAGCTAGAGAAGAGACGTTCGCATTTATCGCTCATGGCAGGTGCAGTAAGGACGTCGAGGGCGAAGTGAGCGATGTCAGGTTCAGCTTCTCAGCAATTAATCCAGTACCTAATAACGTCCCATGAACGCCTTTACTCATCAGTTAGCCTACGTCGATTAGTTTCTAAATATTCTTCTAGATTGTTAACAGGAGAAACCTCTTCTTTATCTTCATCAGATGAATCAACATCCATATGCGCCCAAGCGTCAGTAAACTGCAATCCTACTAATTCCTAAGATACAGGTCGTACAATTTCAAGCTCCTCATTCTATACTATATGAGGATTAAAATCCTTAAACGTTTTACCCTTATACTCGTCTCTCTAAAGCTCTGTAATTAGATTCTTAACAAGAGAAATCCATACCTTCTTTTTCTCGTGTTTGCCCTAGTGTTTTTCAAACCAGCGCATCTTAACAATAGAATTGAGAACAACTGCAGTGTAATAAGCAGGGACTTCATCATAAAGCTTAAAGTACTTCTTAGCTTTATTCCAGGCTACTAATAAGTAGATAGTAAGAACTTTATAAACTAAGCCATCCTAAGTACGCCGGAATTACTCTAATAACTTAATAAACCTCTGCTACGCATCATTTAGTCTACACATTAATTAATACAGCACCTAAAAGTGCGTTGCCAGTATCCCTTATGTCCTTTCTACTATTAATATAGCCTTATAGAATATTTCAAGCTGATTATAGAGGTTCTCAAGTTCTCACTAATAAGGGGCGCGGAGGAAGTCGTTGTTTGAGAGTAACTTTAAGCCTTTAGAAAGTATATATTTATTACAGAAACGCTTAACACGCTCGCGGACGTTCAGGAAGCAGCCAATTACAATAAAAAAAGAATTCCATCGTGTTTAATTGTTTTAAAGGACCTATTAGCCATTAGAAGGATGTAGAGTTAAGAATAGAGATTAGAAATAAAGTACACGATATTCACCACCTGCTAAGCCTCAGCTGTATTAGCTTTAACACCTACTATTAGCCCATCAAATTACGCCAAAATGCCTTTAATTTTAATCAATTTGAAGAATTGACGACGCTGTGGCGAAAATCGAATATATTAAATAATATTAAAAAGTTTTCTAATAGCTCCACGCTTTTTCCAGAGCTCATAAACTCTCTTAAAGTCTATTTCTTAAGTGGCTAAATTAATCTCCCTACATACCTTCTCCGCATCCTCTCCAATAATAAACGCTTGGGTAATAAGGTTAATGATATAGCTAAAATAACATAAACGATAATAATTCTGCTGCTTCTTCTTTATTTTAGGATACAACACTTTAAGAACTACATATACTACAATATCATTAGAATCAGCATTATCAGCCATAAAGAATCCAATCCTTTTTAATAGACCGTAGTCGTGAATAACGTCAAGTAGAATAGCCGTAATATTCTCTCTAGAGTGCTCACTGATAACCTCTTGAAGCTCTAGAAGCGCCAGACGACATTTACCTTCTTAATCAATCCAGTATCCAATTATACTAATAATTGCTAGGCTGTTTGGTGAGGTCTATAGATTAAAAGACAGAGATATTTTACTAACGCTAAGAGCTAGTTCACTCTTTAGCTAACCCTTCTTCGTCGTAAACATTGCTTGAATTCATCCTTTTATCGTACGACTGGCCTGCGGAAGGAAGGTAGGTAGCTTAGGATGTAGAAAGCTAAGCATCTCACGAAAATATAGGTTCTCAACTTAATAAATGGCGATATGGCAGCAAACCAGCTACTGAATTAACAGCTCTTTAAAAAGCTTAAAGCCCCTGGCAAAATCAAGCCTTTTCTCTTCCTAAAACTCATGATATGTTGGCTGCTTCGGATCGCCGGCATTCCTAGGTTTGAAGCTCCCAGTTTCCTTTTCTATATTATGAGTCTTAATAAGATGATCTATAGCCGTCCCTGTGCCGGATGAGACTACTATAAGCTCCTGTGGCCTCTTCTGTTTCTCACACAGGTAGTAGTAGTAATAACGCGCCGGTTTAGAATTGACGTTGCTTGAAAGTTGTATATCCTCTCCCTAAAGCCAGATTTTCGATTCACGCTTCTTTGTATGCTTAGGCCCCTTAGTCAACGCTCCACATCAAGTATATTTCCTCCCTCGGTAAGTAAACTCGTCGAACTTCGGCTGGCCTTCTGCGAGTGAATTAATTGACGAAGGAGCAAGGATTACGTCTTCGCTGGGTCAGCCGCTGGCTAATTGAGGGTAAAAACGGTGCATCGACATAGTGTGGGCAGGATGGGACCCACCATAAGGGATCGTATGAATGCAGGGATTTGAATTTCGAGCTTGTAGTGGGTTGACGATTCGTTTATTAGCTAACTACACCAAATAGAGCTAATCCCCTACCCGAAACAGTAAAGCTGCTTGCCAAGAGGTGCACCGAGCGCCTATCAGATGCACCAGTCTCTTTACCGAGCGACATCCGCGGCATTAAAAAGTGGCTTACCCAGCAATTTGCGCCATCCAAACAACCTTGTCGACCCTCCCAGTGACACCCGCAGCAGGAGGCTAGGTGCATTAGGGCTACTGTAGCCCCGAAGGCTTCAAAACAATACAGTCCAGTGCAAAATTTGGCTCAATCCACCCAATGCAAATCGCCAACCCACCAGTCCAGTCCAAACCCGGTCCAGTCCAATACGATCACTGTATGCTGGAGCTTATGGGGAAGAAGGAGGCCATTATCAAAGACAATCTTCTGAAAGTTCAGATGCGTGTGTAGCGTGGCGCAGAGTTTGTAACCTAACATCTTAATTTGTAATGGCCGATACGACCTGGTGATACCAAACATGCTTTTACGGTATACATGTCATGTTTTTGCCCTTGAATAGTCGGCGGGCACGGTTTCGGCCCTAGCAGTCTGGTCCTACCTGCCCCCAAGCCAATATCTTCCTCAATTGAAGACAGTCTCCATACGGTATCTAATTCCGATTGCAATCCGACTGATGACGCGAACACTCCTGAGTGCCCATAGTACCATGCGCGGAAGGGCCGTGGAGTTGGGACATGAGTTGGGACAGATCTTCCACAATCCGCCCCATGGAGTTCAGGTGGATTCCGTTATCCCCTCCTTTGACTGAATGCGGTCGTCGGCACCAGCAATCTGCCCCAAGATATAGCTGACGCGGGTCTCCAGGCTACTCATCGACTCCACAACAATTCCCCCTGTCGAAGGTCGCTTGGGATTCATCCACTTGTTGAAAAGTATATGATACCCCTCCTGGCTATCGATTGCTCCATTACATTGGTCAGTCGGGGGTCGAAATACGCCCGTCCTTTGGCTGCGAAGGGGCTCCCTTTGTTGTAATCTTTGGTCCAGCAATTCCATGCTCTCTGCCCTTATTTCAACATAGTGGTACGCAAAGTCGTACTTCTGAGCGAGCGCGGCACCATTCTCTAGTACCTGACTGTAATTGCAGACACCATCTATGATAACGCTTCGGTCTTGCTTCACCAGGTCTTCCGCGAGAACCCATTGGAACTTGTAAGTGAGCTTGGCTGATTCATCAAAAGGGTCTTTGCTCTGCGCAAAAATGTCGCTCTCCAAGAAGAATGATTTGACCATGTCGTGGTCGATGATTATCGCATCGAGAGCTTTCGCTAGCAGCTTCGCCGTCGTACTCTTTCCAGAACCAGGGGGCCCTGACATCTGGATCAGGGTTTTACGTTGTCGATCCATGCTTTCTAGGCACTTTTAGCATTTGGAATCTTTGCGGTTTGGGAACATGACAACTAACCTAGCTTAGCCGTTAATTGTTTATTCCAAGGGTTAGGTTGGGATATAAAGGAAATCAAAGAATCGCTGGTAGGTAAGGTGTTGAGCAGTGCTCAGGAATCGAATTGATTTATTACAGGACAAGAGTATCGCAGTCTGCAGACGAGGAGATTGCCAAGTAGCGACGTTTGCCTGGTTACGCAGAAGTTAGGCAGCACCCTTGGCGACTACAAGAGGGCATGATAAAATGCCCGCCAGTCTCAGCGCACGGCTGATCGCAGGAAGAATGCGTGCATGCAAGATGCGCGGGCTCGTACTCTCCATCTTCGCAACACTTGGGTACGCTCGGCCGTAGAATGTGTGTAGAGTGCTCATGGTACTCGGTATGATCCGTGATATATCGAGTTCGTCCAATTTTAAACGTATCTTCTAATATTCCCCACCTTTGTCTGGATGCCTGAGGGCGATTAACGACCTCCAGCCACCGCCACCTGAACATCAACTTGTCATAAGGAGCATTTCTTCATCATTTTCCAAAACCCATCTGCGACATCTGGTATGCACCATACAAATCAATACAGACGACTACAAGATTGCTACTTCGCTTGATAAAAATAGAGTACAATCCGGAGATGTCTTCGCGCCTAAAACAATGGCATCCGCCTCATACAACTTGGCATTTCCCCTAGGCTTTGCACTGCCACTCCGATTCTCGGATTTGACACCTCTGTCATACTTCCTCTCTTTCCTCTGATTTAACTATCAACACTAGAATCTCATTTCCCTTCTAGTAATGAATATCCATAGCTTTGTATGACAACTCAACTCGAGCTGTGCATATCTATATCTGCGCAGGACCGAAACAGTATTTGATCAGTTATCAGAGAGCCATCGGCTGAGAGGGCAGTGACGGGCGTGATTTAGCCCTGCCACCATTTGGCTCCGAACCGGCAGCAGGCTGAGTTGCAGCCCACTTAGGATATATATGAGGAGAGAGATTTGTGCTCTATCTCCCTAGGCGCTTCGTCTCGGCCTCTTTTGCCAAATGCCACCTATTCTCCACAAACCAGTTTCCAAGAAGAAGACAAAGAGACTGGACTGGAAAGAATGTCCCAAATTGGTTGAACTTCAGCTGAACAGCAGTCAAATCTCCATCACAGACCAGGCATTCTTTTCGAAAGGCTCGAGTCCGACTCTTATTGGCTCACCTATTACGGTTGCAGCGAAATCTGTGGCTCCCAGCGAGATTGGTACGATGGCTCCGGACAAATACTTCTTCAATGGTTGATGCCCATCCTTACCTTTGCCGCCTGTATAAAGTTTGGAAACAAGAAAGCTCGTCCGCATCTTTTCGGAAACCCTATTGACTTTATTTATTGTAACTTGAGCACCCTTGAATCGGCTTCCAGGGCGAATCGACAGGCTGAACAGGAAGCTGGAAGGCTGCCTTGGAATGAAGAGGCCATCAACATACCACGTCCTACGATTGTAGTATCTCGGCGTTCTTCACGCGTTACTGGAAGTACTGTGGACAGACCAAGCGATGTTCCTGGACGAGATTCATTTCACACTGCCGCAACTACTTTGGCGGCTATTGAGTCGTCACGTGATGTTATTTCCAGCCAGCAATCACCCAATGAGCAGAGCGGCACCGTCTCGATGACAAGCAACGAATCAAGCTCCGAAAACCTATTGGTGAATGTCGTTGGAAGTGTAGAGGGTCAAGTTGCTGGGCAGGTTCCGCTAGATATTACAGAGGAAGATTTGAAGCGCTCAAAAGCAACAGTCTATACAATCCTTGAGCCTATTCTTGGGAAAGTCGGTTGCCAGCATGACTTTTTGAGAGAGCTCTTTCGAACATCCTCGCCAAGTATTCTCTCAGTAGAGAGCCAGCAACGTTTCATTGTCGACGTCGCACAGGCCCTTTCACACGGCAGGACCCATACTGTTAGCCTAGTCACTGTTGCACTTACTCTCTATGTCCTCACATCTGCCGCCTCATTCTCGGTTGTTCTCGGTGGCAACCCTACGACCGTGCCTAGTGGGCGCATCGCCGTCGCTATGAATTTCCACTACCTAGTATCGGCTGTCCTTATCACCTGCTTGATAGGCAGCTTCCCCTCGAGAGCGTATTGCATCGAACAGTTCAAAAGGGTAGCTCATGCGTATGGGCTTGACTTTGGCCAGGCTCGCAAAAACTTTACATTTGAGGATGATTAGAAGCACCAGAGGAGGATCGATCGATTTTTCCAGGGCACTAACCTGAGATTAGCCGGGCTGGGTCCTGAGCATGACCTGGGGTTGGGAATCCTTGCCCATGGCAGAAACAACGACTCCGATTTCCGGAATGACACCACCGATTCTCTACGCGATTGTAATACGCGTGGCAAGCCTAAGGGACGCAGTCCACTTTTCACCTGATTCTCCAGCAGAAATTGGATTGGAACACGCCGCAATTCGACAAGAGGTGAAGCGATTGATAGTGACGTATATAGCACTCTTAATAGCATTCCCCGCCAAATATGTCTCTACTTCGCAGCTTACGTCCCGATCCTTATCAGCTCTGGGTTTGCTTTATCCGTCCTATGGCAGTTACCACCAACCGGCCCCACCCAGAGGTTTCTCTTTGTCTTCGGGCTGTGTTACAGATGCACCTCTTGGCGGAAACAGCAAGTGCGAGCATCCACCCAGATTAATGGTATCTAACTCTAAATATATCATTTCATCCATGCGATCCATGTAACTGGTCGTAAACTAAATCCACCATCTATATCTATACATCCCAACGCCAATTTCAAACCCCGATCATGCGAACCATTGCCTTATGCCTTTACTTTTACCTTCCAGCCCGCCCTCATCACTCGAAGCAGGACAAATATGCAACCAGAAACCAAGGACACGACACCACCATAAATCCAGACCCCAGTCCAGTTGTAGTTCGCCGGATCTCTACTCAGGATGGCTCCGGTAGCCGGACCGCCGCAGAAGACAGCGGGAGCAAGCATGGCGAATCCCATGCCTATCCTAGTGCCGACCTTGGATTTGTCCTTTGTGAGCGCAACGAAGCACACGGGCGGAAGAGCGATGAAGATGCCTAGCCGAGTTAGTATGATGAAGTGCGGATAATGAATTAACTGGGAACATACCGGAGAAGAACCCGAACAAGAGGGTGACCACTACCATACCACCAACCGTGTGGACAGATAGCATGCAGAGGAGGAGGATGCCGCACATGAAGGCTCCAGGCATAATGAGGTTGAACGGGCCAGTCTTGTCTGAGAGCCAATTCAGTAGCGTACGTCCAAACACTAAACCAGCATTCAAGATAGGGACTAGGTAGAAGGAGAGGCTAGCGTCGGTGATGCCCGCAGCTTGGCCGAAGTACGAGATGTAGAAGATTGCGACGTAGAGTCCGATGAATCTGATAAAGGTACTGAATGTGAAGAGCATAAAGTAGCCATCGCTAAAGGCCGTGAGGTCGAATAACTCGCGCGCCTTCTAAGGCTTCAAACACTGCTGCATAACCTATAGCTTGTTAACATATATGTTACTGTTATGGTGTGTTTCACGGGAAATGCTTACCACTACGGGTACGACGAGTATAGCTAGCGCGGTGAAGCCGAGGATGCGGACGCCCCATTCGAAGCCAACCTCGCCAATGAGCTTATAGAACATGATTGGGTATATGACGCCTAACTATTCATTAGTACCTTAGTTGCAGCAGAGTTGTAAAACACAGTAGAAGATGGAAGAACGTACCTCCCATAAAGCTTCCAGACGCGGCCAGCCCTATCACAAGTCCTAATTTGGTATGGAAATACGTGGGGAGAATGGCCACGGCCGGCACGAACAAACAACCTGCGCCTAGGCCAATGACGAATCCTTGAGCCAGGAGCGCTTGCCGGAAGATGTGGCATAAGCTAAGTATTATATGGTCGAAGACTACGCCAAAGCTGCCGACAACCAGAAGGAGCCTGAGATGTCCCTTGTCGAAAAGCGGTCTGGTGATGAAGCCAACGATAAGTAGGTAAAAGGCCTGTATAGAGCCGATCCAGCTGATTTCTGAAGACAAAGCCTCGAATAAGTCGCCGCTCTCATAGTACGTCTGATAGACGCCAAAAGTATCCAAGACACCCTAGGTACCAAAGAAGAGCATGAAACCAGCGATGACCTGGAGCCAGGCCTTCAGTCCGCCATCAGGAGGAGGTCCACCAGGAAGACCTGGTGGGCCTGTGGGAACCGGTGGAGGGGCTTAAAAGGTTGTATCCTGGGGAGAGCCATTCCACTCGCCAGCTTCTACTTCTGCAGCCTGTTCAAATGGCGTTTCATAACTATTACCCTTCTCAAGGTCTTCAGTGGATGGAAGGCCGTCGGATAGCAAGTGTTACGAGTGCTTGTCATCTTTAGTAGGAGATATCGTGGTTTTCCTCCAGCGCGTCCAACCGTACGTACTACGTTACGTGTAAGCCCTTGCCATCTACGCTACGGGTTATATGAGGGCTACGTACTTACTGAAGCCGCCAAAAAAAAGCTAATTACGTTCCGTAGGCGTAATACGTTAAAGAAGATGAATTACTGAACGTAAAGCACCTCACCGTTGCCCTCAGGAGCCTCCTTGAGAGCCTCTGAGTTCGAATCTAGTACGCAGAAGCGCTTTTCCTCCTTCTTTTTAATGTGCTCCTGAAGCTCAAGTAGCTTGCTTTTTATTACTCCTTGTTGGAGCCAGTTCTTTTAGAGTTAAAGAGCCTCAATAGTCTTCCCTGACAGGTAATTGCGATTGATAGTAATTGTACGTTTGGCAGAGCTCAAGGTGTGCTCACACTTGCAGGAGGTGCAGGGGATTGATAGAAAATTGAGGGCCATCTTAAAGACTACGGAATACTTCTTCTGGCCATATTCGACCCACCAGGCCAGCGGATCGTTAAGTAGGGCCTGATAGGCGTTGCTTGGATTGTTAAGATCTTCTAGTAAGCTATTGAAGTACTTATTAAGCTGTGTTGTACGTTTTTATTGTTTATAAGATTTTAAACCTATAAGAAGTATGTAATTAACACTTATTGTTTTAGCCTATCGTGAGTTGTAATTATTACTTTTTAGAAGCTTTTTATGTGTTAGTAAAAAGAGGGTCTTCTTTTCTTATTTATACTTAATATCTAGATAAGATTTAAAGACTCTTTGTATAAAAGCTTTAGCTTTTTTATACTAAAAGTTATATTAGCTTTAGTAGTCCTTTAATTAGGTAAAGTAAAGCTAAAAATAAGGGATTATAGCAATATAATAAAAAAATGGCTAGAAGTTAATTATAATTACATGCAAGACTATAGTATTAACTATTATTATTATTAAAGTTATTATTAAGAGCTATAAAGTTATAATAATATTAAATATAATACTAAATAAGTTCTTTAAACTCTTTATAGTAAAAAAGCATAAAATAAACTAAATACTATTTAATTCTATAATTTTGTTATAAAATAAGAATTTTAAAGTACTATAGTAAGTTACTATTATTAAATTTTTTTAAATAGTAAGAAAAAGCTTACAATACTTATATAACATATATATAGTGTTTATAAAGTTATAAAACTTTTTAATAATATTATACTTTTAAAAAAACTTAAATTACATTTTAAAAAAAGCTTTAGCTAGTTTTTTTTAAAATTTACTTATTTTATTACTATAAATAGTTACTTTAACTACTAAATTAATAATATATCTTATATAGTAAATATAGTATTAAATACTAAAACTAATATTAAAATTTTTGTTAAAATAGTATGTAAATTTTAAGTTGTTACTTGACATATTATTACTTATAAAATAGTAGAATTTTTACTTAATATTAAAGTTATAAATAACTTAAAAAATAATTTATACTTCATACTACTTTATAAAGTTTTTAAAAAATTATAAAAAGTAATAAATAAATTTTGTTATTAAAGTTAAATATTTAAAATAATTAGAAATACTAAAGTAAAACTATTATTAATTTTTATATTAAAAAGTTTAAATAAAGCTTAGTATATACTAATAAAATATATAAAAACTTTAAAAAATAATAAATAATTACCTAATATTTACATGTTTATATTAAAACTGATTGTACTTTAAATAACTTATAAAAGTATTAAAAATTTTTATTTTATTTTACTAGACTTTTATTTATATATAATAAAATAGTAGTAAGTAATAATAAAATACTATATAAAAAATTAATTCAGTTTTATATTAGTAGTTTTTTAGTAGTAGATAAACATATAAATTTAAAAAATAAGTTTTTAATAATAACTTAGTTAATAAATATACTTTATAAAGCTTTTTTTTATTAAAGTATATAAAAAGCTTTTATAGCTTTAAATTTAGCAACTTTTATGGTTTTAAAGAAGTTAGTAAAGTATTTATTATTAAGATTTAGTATTAAGCTAGTATTTAAGTTAACTTTATAAACTTTCTATAAATAGCTAATAATATAAGTAATACTATTAATAGTTTTATAATTAGTTATTTACTAATTTAAATAGTAAGCTTTATAGAGCTATAGCTTTATATATTTACTATTATCTTCTAAGTACTATAGTTTAATACTATATTTTTAAAATAAACTAACTTTCTTACTACCTTTTAGCTAACTTTTATA
The DNA here is from genome assembly GCA_010093925.1 of Zopfia rhizophila CBS 207.26. Lineage (NCBI taxonomy): Eukaryota > Fungi > Ascomycota > Dothideomycetes > Zopfiaceae > Zopfia > Zopfia rhizophila. The sequence goes on along the minus strand of ML994718.1, from coordinate 143,135 downwards.
TTAGATATAATAATCTACTCAATTTACTATTAAGTGCTTATTATTATAATAAATATAGTTCTAATTAATATTAAATTTAACTCTAATAACTTATTAGCTATTACTTAAATACTTATAAAATAAAAAGAATTATAAAGTACTTTCATATAATAAAGTTAGTAAGAAATATTTAAAAGTAATAGTAGCTTTTTCAAGCCTTTTTAATATAGCCACGTAATAGAAACTATAAATAGAAATAACTTAAAAATTCTATAATTATAAGAACTACACTATTAGATAGTAAAAGTTAATAATATATAAATATTAAGTTTAAGAGATTTAATATCTAAAGCACCTATTACTACTTAGTAATCTAAGTATTAATAAGGTTATTATAATACTAAAAAATACGTTTAAATTAAGTACTACTACCCTCTAAAATAGTTTCTATAATACTATAATTATATATAAAGCTATATATAATTATAGTTATATTATAACTTATAATCTAGCTACTTACTTACACTATACTAATAACTTTATACTATAAACTATAATCTATAGTACGTATAATTAAACGTACTATTTACTAGCTAAACTTATAATCTTATAAAAATCTTATTTAGTAGTATAAAGTTTTTATAAATATTAATTTTAAAAAAGAACTACATTAATTTCTACATTACTAAAGGTAATAACTAATTAAATATATAATAATTAAATAGATAGTAATAATATTATAAATCCCTAGTAATTTATAATGCTGTGGTGGTAAAGTAATAGTAAAATAATAAAATAAAAAAATTACTTATTTTAGTTTTACTAATATAAAAGCTATAAACTTTATATTTTGCTAGTACTATAATGTAGCTAAATATTACGTATATTTATTTAATATTTTAATTAATAGCTTTATTAGAAATAACTAGTTCTTTTATTAAATATAGAAACTAGTTCTTTGATTAAATATAGAAACTAGTCTTTTAAAAAAGTAAATAGTTTACTTATAACTAGACACTTCAAGAGCTTATTACTTTAGTATTAGTTAAATTCTTTTTTAAAGAAGAAAAATAGCTTAGTAATAAACAATTACTAGAGTAAACTCTTTATATAATAACTATAATTACTATCTAAGTTTTTTAAGAAAACTTTTTATTTTACTTTAGTATAAATAAGCACATGTTATAAGTAATAAAACACTAAAGAAAATAGAAAGAAAATAAAATATACTCTTTACTTAGCATTTTCGATATTTATATGCTGCTTATATATAGTAAAGAACAAAAAAAAGCATTAATATAGTTTTAAGAAAAAATTAAAGAATTACTACTACTAAATAAAAAGCAAAACTAGATGTTATTAGACTTATTAAAATTTAACTAAATTAATAAATACTAAATAACTATTAAGAATACTTATGCTAAAATATATAAATAGCTATTAAATATATCTAAATACTTTAATTAGCCTAATACTACTAAACTAAGCTAATATAATAGCTTTTTATAGATTAAAAAAAAGTCTAAAATAAAAAAGTTAATGTTAATAAAGTTTATACTTACTAGTGCCCGTAAAATAATAAAAAATAAAATTATAATCTTTTTTTTAATACATAAAACAAGAATTTGAAAAAGTTTATAATTAAAGTATATTAATTACTATTATTATAACTTTTTAAACAAATTCTAGTACTTTAGAATATGTTTAACTTAATTAATTTCTTATTATTAAGAATTAGTATATACTATTAAATAAATATTAAATTACTAAAAATATTATTAAAATAAGTTATATAACACTTTAGAGAGTTTTTTAGAGTATGTTTTATTAACATCTTAAATAAATACAAGAAAAGTTAGATTTAGGATATAATAATATTTTTTAAATATATTAGTAAACTTACTATATTAACTAGTATTAAGTTTTAAGTCTATATTTTAAACAGGTACTATCTATATATTATAATCCATAAAAGACTAAATCTAGTTCTTAAAAAAAAAAAAATATATAACTAGAATATTATAAGCTATTTTAATAGTAAGTTAAAAATTAGACATAAAAAGATTACTAAACAGATCTAAAAAAAAGTCTAAAAAAAGATGTTTAGGAATTTTTTTTAGATTACTACTATAATAGAAATATTAAATAAAGAATATAAAACTAGACGTAAGCTTTTATATATGCTTTTGTAAAAACTCTAGAATATATCTCTTAACTTTTATAAGCTATTCTACAATATTTTAACACATAATTCTTATAATAGAAATAAACTAGTATTATATATTTAGTAGTTACTTTTAAAGTAGCTGTTAAGTTTTAAGTAGTTATATTTTACTATTTTTTTTTAGGATTAAGCTAAAGGCATTATTGAAGTAGAATTCTGCTAAGATTATAATAAATATAATTAAAAGATTTATACTTTAATTCTCTAAAGAACTTGCTATAATTACGATATTTAGAGCTCTAAAAGTCGTGTTTATTTATAAATCTATAAAGAATTTTCTTTTAAATGAAAATAAGCTTAGTAATATTTGGCTTAATCTTAAAAATAACTTTTAAAATTAGAGTTACAAGTAGCTAAAGTATTATTACCTTAACTACTTAAATATTAATATTTATATTTATTTAGAAATTTCTAAAAGTTTTCTATAAGCTTTATAGTAAAAAGCTATAGACTTTTATTAATTACTTTCTAGCATATTTCTATTTCTTAAGTATGGTATATATAATATACTATATTATATAAATTTAGTAGTAGAATATAGTATTATTTAAGAAAATCTTATTTAGAGCTTTCTGCTTTACTAGTAAATTAGGCTTAATAATATACTCATAAAAAACATTAACAGGCATATAAAAAACGTAAGTCTTTTATATATATTAGTAGAAAGTAATATATTAAACTTAATTAGAGTTTATTTATCTATTCTATTATATCTTAAAGCGGAAAATAAGTGTTATAGTACCTTTCTTTTTATAATTTTTACTAAAAGAAGCTAGAAAGCTGTCTAATTATTTCTAAAAACTTATATAATAAATTAATACTTAAGTAGTCTACTTTATAAGTAATATAACTAGTACTACTAATAAAACTATAAAAAAGGTGGGTTTAATTATAATTTTAAATACTTAAGCTAAAGAATAATACTTTAATATTTAGTAAAGCTTAGTAATAAAGTAATATTTAGTCTTATACTTAAAATAAAAAAGTTAATACTAAACTCTAAAAATAAAAATAGATAAATACTACTATTATTAGTAGTAGAAAATAAGTATAAGATAGTAATTAAGCTGCTACTTAACACAAATAAAATTAATATTAGCTTAAAAAATTAGAACAAAGAAACACTACTATTATAGTTAGTAAAAAATAAATATAAAACAGTTATTAAGCTTTTACTTAATATAAGTAAAGTTAATATTAACTTAAAAGATTAGTACAAACAGACACTACTATTATAAATAGTAAGGAATAAATATAATATTATTATTAAGCTTTTATTTACTACAGAAAAAGTTTATATTAATTTAAAAAATTCTAAGTATAGTTAAATAGCTCTTTTATATATAATAGAAAACTAATATAATATAGTAGTTAACATACTAATTATAAAAAACAACATTAATAATATTAAGATTAATTTATAAAATAATAATAGGTAGATATTATTGCTATAAGTAGTTTATTAAGAGTACTATAAAGTAGTAAAGCTTCTACTAGAGTATAAAGCTAATATTAATATAAAAAATAAGTATAAATAAATAAAACTACTTTAAGTAGTAGATAGTAGATATAAGATAATAATATAGCTATTACTAAAGCAGAATGCTAATATTAATGTAAAAAGAAACTAACTTTTCCTACTATTACTAGCTATAATAAAATAGAATAAAATTATTATAAAAGTACTTTTAGCTGTTAGAGTAAGTATTTAAATAGCTTTAAATAATTTAGGTTTTTTAAACGTGTAAGCTTTCTTAAAGCAAACTATACTATATTATATAACTAATATTAATAATAAAACTGTAATATAAAAGCTAATTACTATTAAAGTTAATATTAATAATTTTTTAAAGCTAGGCCTTAAAACACCTTTATACTTTACTTCTAAATCTAGTTATATTTCTGTAGTTACTATATTACTAGAAGTAAATACTAATTTAATTAAAAAAGACTAGTTATTTTAGACATTTCTATATTATACTAGTAAATCTAAATTATAGTTAGTTATATAAAAGCTATAATATATAATTAATCTCTATAATAGAATATTTAAGCTTAGAATATATTATAGAATTTATAGTAGAGAAAACATGATATATATAATTTAAGTAATATAAAGTATAAAAGACTATAGCTTTCTTTCTAATATTCTTTATATATATTAACTAAAGTAGTACTAAGGATGGCGTAAATATTCTCTAAAAAGCTTATAATATATAAATTCTATTAAAGTAAATATTACTATATAAGCCTAATATTATAAAGTATATAATTTAACTTATACTTTATAGTATAAGCACATTTTGCTTAATTCATGCTACTAAAATATAATTTTAAAAACTTTTAAGTCTTAATTAAAACTACTTTATAATAGACTATAAGAGCTTTATTTTAAAATTAGCAATTTTTTAAAGCAAAGTTCTAATCAAAAAGTATAAGTAAAAACTTTTATTTATAAACTTTTTTTTAAATTATACTTCTATAGTACTAGATTTAGCCTTTATTATATTAAAAAGTAGGTTGTTAAAAGAATTGTAATTTATACAATTTTTTTTTTATTTATTTAAGTTTAATTAGCATTCTCTAAGCTACACTATTTTAAAAAATAGAAGTAGAATTTACTATTATTATATATCTTATTACTGCTAAAAGCCTAGCTATTAGTTTTTTTATATTTAAAGCTTAAATTTAGCCTAAAAAATACTAGTTCCTATTTCTATAGAAATAATTATTACTAAAATATAAGACATTAGCTATTTTTGCTATGTTAGAAGTTAATTCTACTATATTCTACTATATTCTTAGTTTTATAAAAAGTAAGTTATATTACTAAGTATAGTTAATTTATATAGTAGTAACTTTATACTATATTAATAAGCTATCTAAGTAATCTATATACGTAAAAAGTAACTAGGTAAATAACTATTAAGTAGATTATAAATAAGTTATAAGTAAACTACTAGTAAACAGCTTACTACTAATATAAGTAAAGAAAATAACTATAGATAATAATAAAACTAGTATAAGCTACACTAAATAGTATAGACTATAATATTAATTATAATAAATTAAAACAAGCTTAGTACTAGATAGTATAATATAGTAAGTAATAAATAGATTATATTTTAAAAAGTAAATAAATACTTTAATAATACTAGTAGAAAAAATAATTAACTTATTTTAGCTATAGAGTTATAGTAAGCAGTTTATATATACTTACTAAAAAATAAAGACTATATTATAAAGTATAGCTAAATAATAAAACTTTAGTTATTACTATAGCTAATAAGTATAGCTAGTATAAGTAATAGTTTAAATAATTTTTATAATCTTTAAGTAATAAAAACGCACTATATTAAGCTAAAATAATAAAATAAAGTTTATACTAAGTATAATAAGACTAGTATAATATAAAAATTATGTAGTATATTAAAACTAAAAGCTAATTACACACAGCACTATAATAATACCTTAGTAATTATAATAGAATTAGAAGTCTATTTTATTTTTTTATAATAACATTATTAACTAGCTATAGTAGTAGAGTTTAATAAATAGTTATTATATATTTATTTTAGTTAGAACTACTTTTACTTTTTACTAGAAAATAGTAAGCTTAGAATTAAAAGTAATTTTTTACATAAATTGCCTTATTTATTACTTAAGAAAAGATATTAAGCTTAGTAATAATAAATACTACACTATAAATAATTAACTATTACTTTATAGAATATTAAATAGAAAAACAAAATAGTATATTACTTTAAAATAGAATATTTTATATTATTAGCTTAAATTATAGCACTACTAATTTTATAAGATTTTAAAAACTAAAAATAACTTTTATAGGCGTTCTAGTACTTTAGTGTTAGATTTAAATTCTAAAAGCCTTAAGGTTTCTAGAATCTTTTAAGTATATAAATATTTTAAAATAATTATTTTATAAAAACCAGCGTTTTAAGAAAATTAGTGTTTTAAAAAAGCTATTCTAGAAAAATCATTATTTTAAGAAAGTTTTTCTAAGAAAATTAGTATTTTAGGAAATTTAGTATTCTAGAAAAGCTATTTAAGAAAATTAGTGTTTTAAAAAAATCCTTTTAGGAAAATTATCTTAAGAAAATTATTTTAGGAAAATTAACGTCTTAGGAAAATTATTCTAAAAAAATTACTATTTTAAGATATTTATAGTTAAGGTTTTAATAAATCTACTATCTTATGCTTACATGGTACTAAAATGTAGGCTTATTTTAACTTTTATTTCTTTTTTTATATTACCTAATTTATCTCTAGAAGTCTGCTATTAAAAATAACTAGTGTAAAATAACGCTTTTTTAAGCTCTATAACAGAAACAAGTAGGTATATTAATTAAAGTAAGTATTTTTTAATAAGTATAGAGTTAATCTCTAAAAATTTATAAAGTATTTTTATATTACTAGTAAAAGAAAACTTAGAGTTACAAGCAACTAGCCACTAATAATAAATTATTATTTTATATATAATAAGTAGTTATAGTCTATATATTCTATAAAAAAAAGAAATTAAAGTAAATATTTTAAATTAAACTAAACTAGTTTAGTAGTTTAATGTATAATATTTTTAAAAAAAACTATAAAATTATATAAAATAGTTTATAACATATAGTTCTGTAATAAAAGATTCTAAATTAAAATAAAAAAAAGAGTAAAAAATAACCTAGTAATATAATTAGAAATATTAAAAATTATAAGAGTTTTTAGTCTTGAGAATTTTTATAGTGTAGCTTAGTTATAACTTTTAGTAGAATAATAGCCAGCATTCTTATAACTCTACTATTTATAATAATATTTAAGAACTTATTCTAGTTTATTTATAACTTAAAATTTGATATTTAAGATATAATATAATTATAGTAGAAAATAAAGCAAAAGTAACACTCTATATACTATAAGTATATAGTTTTTAAAATATAAATAACTAAAAATAATAATACCTAACTACGAATAATAATTATCTAGGTAAGAAATTAAGGTATCTAGTTTAAATTATTTAAAATACTAATACTTAACGTGTTTCTTTGCTTTCTAAAATTAGTAAAAGTCCTAAAATTACTCTATCTTATAAATATAAAATATATACTACTTGTTTTTAACTATTATAAAGGCTAGCTTTAGCTTAATAGTAAACTATAGTATAGATTCTAATATTAGGAGAATACTATAATTACAATTCTACACTAGCTTATATTTAACTATAGTATCTAGAATATAGTAGAAATTAATTAAAGCCTAAATTATATTAATTTAGTATTTAAGCTTATTTTATATTATAAAATAAAAAGGATATTTATATAGTAGTTAAGTAATATATTTTTATACTAACCTATACTTAATTAATTCTAAATTTTATTTTATGTTACTTAAATTTATAGTAAATAAGCTAAGTTATATTTTTATATTCTTACTTTTAATTATATTAAAAAATTTAGCTTATAATTTTAATAGTGTTTTTTTAAGTATATTTTAAGTTTAAGTCTATTTACTTTTATAAGTTATAAATTTTATTTTTAATAACTTTTTTTAAAAATTCATTATATTATTTATAAAACTTTATAATTAGTAAATATATTTTAAAATAATTAATTTTTAAATTTCTAAATTAAATAAAAACGTATAACTTAATATTATAACTTATATAAATTATAAACTTAAAAAAATTTAATAAAAAATTTTAAAAATATAGTTTATATATTATATAAAATTTATTTATTAATATAATCTTAAAATTTTTTAAAATTTTTATAAATTATAATAATTTTAACTACTTTATTAAATTTTTCTTAAATATTGTATAGTTTAAAAAAATTATTATTTATAAAATTAAGTTACTAAATATAGTAAAAGAAAATATAATAATATAAAAGTTTTTTATTTAAAGTTTAAATTTTATATAAAAAAACTAATTATTTAAATATTAATTAATTTAAATATATATTTTTATAATAAATAAATTTAAAATTATAATATTATTAAAAATAAAATAAGTAATAATATATAGTATTAAATTAAAAATAAAATAATTAGTATTATAATTTTTTTTTAAAATAAATATAAAAATTTTTAGTTTATATAATAATATATATTTAAAGTTTTATTTATATTTTTTTTATACATTATATATTTTTTTTCTTTTTAAATTTATAAAGAAAATAAAGAAAATATATTTAAAATATAAAGCTTTTATAATTTTATTTAAATTAAAAAGTTTATTATTACTTATTATATATTTCTATTATTATTAATATTAATATCATTTTTATATTTATTATTATTTTTATAATTTTTTATATAAACTAGTACTTTTAGTTAAAATACTATATATATATAATTAAATAATAAAAATATAAATTAAAATAGTTATTATATATTTAAAAATATAAAAGTATTTTAAATTTAGTAATTATAAGAAAAATATATATATTATTTACATTTACAATTAACTTTTTATATTAAAATTCATTAATATGTTATTAAAATAAATAAATTTATTTTAAATATTTAAAGTATTAATTATATATTATTAATTTTTTTTTAAATATATTTAGTTAATTTTAGCTAATATATTTTTAAAAAATTACTACTAATATTAAATTTTTTTTTCAAAATACTTTTACTTAATAAAATAAAATTTACTTTAATAATTTTATAGTTGTTAAAAAAGTTTATTTTATAAACTTATATTTTAAAATATATTTTTTTATTTACTTTTTTAAAATTTTATTTATATTATTTATTATATATAATAAATAGTTTTATTTTTTATTTTTTATTATTTAAGATTTTTATTAAATTTTTAATAAAGTTTAGATAAAAATTTAAATTTAAGTTATAATTTTTATTACTAAATATTCTAGTATTTTAATTTAGTTAGTCTGTGCTATTAAAAACGTATGTATTTATACATTTCTTTAATTATGGATAGTTATACATATACTGGCGGTCTAGAAGAAAGGTGGAAAGGCGCTTAACAGCTACTAGGATGATATCGATTATAGATTAATAGAACAGACCGACAGTAGACTACATAAAACGGGCTGCAAAATGTAATAGGGGCCCGCATTAAATGAAGCCAGAAAGGGGAGTTGTATAGTATGATGGAGTGCGAGCAAGGACGGCGGGTTGATGGAGGGCGAACGAACGTGCGCGTTAGGCTTCTTTAAGTGTAGATAAGGCGATATTCTAGCAAAGCGGGCATAGCGGAGAAAACGTCAACAGTATATTTGGGCTCGTTCAGTTGTTGTGAATTTTAGGATCCAGGAAGCATAAAACGAGACAGCATGGGGCGGTGTGGGAGCTAGGCAATATAGCTGACGGGGTTGCAGGGATTGGACTTGGCACTTGGGTGCAAGCGACTCCAAAAGCGGCGACAGAAAACCTCCAAAAAAGGAGTCAAAAGTCCCCGGACGTAGAGTTACTGTCGTAAAGTTCATGATATAAATGATACAATTGGACATTTCGCTCAGCTTCACATGCAACTGGTTCATTCCAGCTCGCTTGGCTTAGTGGTAGAGCGTATCACTAGTAAGCCGTCATAGGCCATGATAAGGTTATTAGTTTGATTTTGATAGTGAGCATTACGTTTTGCTAAATCCTACTCCCTAATCACCCATGTATATGAGATGGTAGGATGTTAGAGACCGACATAGCTCGTGAAAAACGTTGTGGCTTGCGCATTGAAAGTTTAGACCAATAATGCCACTTTTAGCGTCGTTCTGTGTCGTTCATATTTCTATCTCTACCTCATCTGGCTGCGATTTCAGCCAGCGCAACCAATCATTTAGACCGACCTTATCTGCCGCAATCACGCCATTGCCATAAAATTTTCGCTGTCGAAGGGTTTGCTCCAATAGGTTTTCCAAGACTCTCGCATTATCATAGGTCTTTTCTTGGTGAACGAAGAGGCAGAATTTTGGAGTTTCTTCAGGCCACCATTCTGGCTTAACGGCTATCAAAGCGCCAGATGGTTCTACGGGCCTCGTGAGGCCGGGTAAGTTAAGAAACCGATATTGTTGAAATGCACCAGAGTTCCAATCGTTGATGTTTGCCACCGTGCTACTGGACCAGTGCGCCGAAAAAAGTCTCTTCTCTTGCAGTAAATCTACGCAAGCATGCATGACATTTGTTGAAAGGTAGACATCCATTGGACGCCTCCAGGACAGACCTCGCCTAAAATTGTTCTCGGTTGCGCCTACCAGAGTGTAGGCGTCGAGTGCAGCCCAAGAAGAACGTTGGCCTCGAAGCCCTCTAATATCGTCCATATTCAAATGTTCCACGGCGTGATTCACCACTTTCGTAGGTCGGCTGAGTAGACGACCAGTATCGGGTTCGCGGAGTGGCCAGACAATGCAGTATACATCCCTCACAATGTGCCAGTCTTCAGGGCGGCAGCGCGTTTGAAACAAGAAAGATGCTCGAACAGTTTCATGGCCGTGTGAATCAATGTTGAGGGTGTCATCGTTCGACCACACCCGGGCCTCTCTGATCAAATTCTCCACCCGGAAAGAGACAGAAATCTTTTCCAGTTTGAGCAACGTTGCGCGTTCCCCACGATCAAAATCTGAGGTATGAGTGCTCAGATATAGATCTACATCGGAGATCTTGCGGATGTGGAAAGAGAATGAAACAATATTAGAATGACGTATGGTCCCAAAGTGAGACAATTCCGGTTCCAGTGTGTGTCGGATAATCCATTGACGAAAACCTGGAGGATAATTGCGGCTGAAGTCGTCGTCCCTCTTGTGCTGTGGTACATCCTTCTGAGAAGTAGGTAATTCATCAATCTCCATCTCGATGTCCTGCTCGATGTCGTTACCAGATTCAGAGTTTCGAGGCTCCTTAGGATCGGCTACTGGCTCAGATGAGGAGACAGACGAATCGCTGGATATTGATTGCACCGAAAGCGAACGCATGGATCTCAGGAAAGATGGTATAGCAGCACGTGGATCATCGCCGAGAAGACATGCCTTGATCTGAGGACGGTATATATCTCGGGCCCAGGTCCAAATATAGTCGACAATCTGCAGCAATTGCAGGGCACCGTCATGTGACTCAATTGTGCCATGCCACAAATCGTAGACCCTCTGTATATTTGCATATCAGCCACCTGCCCGAAAGATGTTAACAAGAACTTATCTTACCGTTTTAACGTCTTCTACTGTTGCACCATACACCCGCCAGTCTTCGCCTTGATATGCAAAAAACCAGACTAGAGCAGGTTCAGCACTGATGTGGCAGCTTTTCATCAGAGTTCGCTGCATATTGAGAAGTCGGCGTATTGGAAAGGCTGTCTGCCTTTCGATTGATCGGAATCCCGGAGCATCTTTTCCTTTTTTTGCTTCTATGACCAGGAACGGATAAAGCATTTGGACACCTTTGAGCGGCTCGTGTGCTAAATTATGCTGACAGGCTCTAATGGCTGTCCGGAACTGCTCAGTTTTTGTGAGCCCTATGACTCTGTCTGGTTTGATAGAAACACTTTTCTTGTTCAGGTGGGCGGCTTCATGTTCGCTATGCGTCACTTCTATCTCTGTAACGTTCCTGAAGACATGTCCAAGCTCGTCATCCCTGCTGTTTGTTAGTTTGTTAGTCAGTTTGCAAAGGGAGGAAATACAATACTTACGGGTCTTCGGTGACTTTTGAGTCTTTGTTGCAATTGCAGCTGTTACGATTCGATCGCTTGTCGCGCAGGAAGATACTGATGTTATTCTGAATTGGCTCTGCCTTGTATTCCGCCTCATAGAGCTCCGATCCACAATATTCGCTATCCATATTAAGCTGGCGTCAATTGAGCTTTGTTTTGCGCGCGACTAACCATATAATTCTCTCCTCGAAACGTTGGATGACAAGTGGCTCCACCTGTGTTCTCCACGTCCCCTCATTAATGTTCACATCTTCGCGCAAGCTGTATGCCCTATCGCGTAGTGAGTTGACCCGCTGGATCTGATCTTCCTTTCGATTTCTATCGATATCGGTCCTTTGCTCATACTCGTCGAAACGGGTCGCCCATATGTCACGAATGCCTCGAAAGAGATGTTCGTGCTGTTTTGGCCACATGCTCGGTGGTACGGGTCCTTCGAAATAGATTCGATAATTTTGGATAAGCTCCTGTAGGTCCGAACCGTCCTTCGAGAACTTTTCTTTCCGAGGAGGCATAGTCTCGAGTGTACAATGTGGGACATTCCTCAGAGGACCGTTGAGGTTCACCCCGTGCGTTCGGGATTGTTTTGAAGGCCACGGCGGGCTGTCGGCTCATGAGACGTGTGGTGGCGAAGCCCCAGCGAATGACCTCTTCATTGGGCCGCAGGTTTTACCAATAACGCAAGAGGATGCGGGAAGGCGCATCAGGGGTAAAAGCCTCTCAGTGCCTAGTCATGGTGGCGTAGTTAGTACGTGCGGCAGCATGCTTGCATCTAATGGCGCTTATCAAGGATGGGTGATTGGCTTTCGTGATCGGGCTTGAAAATTATGCATGCTCATGCCACGCGCTTGATTGAGCGTGTACTGGCAATGCAGAAACTAATATTCGGATTGTTCCTAAATCAGCACTATGGCTTTGGCGATGATGCGACGGCTCCCTGCAGCTGCATTATCGCTTCTCTGGAAGCCGTAGTAGTCCACCATTGCCCTGTCATGGTCATACACTGCAAGCCCCGGAACTAAAGGAAGTCGCACTCGAGAATCAGAACGAAATCCTTCTGGCTCTTCACGATGGTACTTTGATCTCTCTGTCTCCATGGATCTCTTCTCAAATACAGAGTCTGGTGCCGGCCAAATACACTCATACATGTCCTTGCTGACCATGACTGCAATCTTGATGTCTAATGCATCGCGAAAAATACCTTCTAGGATCGGTCTGAATCGGACGTTGGTCTCGGTACATTGATTCTCAACGAGAAATGGCTGCACTGCGACGAAGAATCGCTCCGTCAACTGTGACGCCATTCGAGGTAGTACGCTGTCCTGGAAATGTGAGTCATCAATGAGTGATTGATGAGCCGCGAAGTCGAAACCGCGAAGGACCTTTTCGCCGCCTGGGATGAATCAGCAACGCGTCAAAATATCAGGAACTGGGTTTGAGATCACATACAAAGAGACACGATATGGTGGCGATATTGCTCCAGTACTGGAGATTTCAGCATCGCAGTGCATTGGAATTTCTCTTCGAATACCCATTGGCAAATAGCAGCCCCAACCAGTGATTGTATAATGTGATTGACGCTTATGTTGTCCCCTCTTGCAGCTGTAAATGGCGGTCCGACATGCCAAAGGTTGCGTAAGTCCAACGGTTGTTCGAACATATTGCATGGTTCTGGGCACTGGAATCCATGAATCGTGCTTATTGCCATCATGCGACTCCGCAGGCTTGCATGCTTGGTTTTAAGTTTGGAGGAGTCCGTAGCTACTTGCTCCATTGCATCCAAAGTAAAGAATGGTTTCGCGAAAGCGGTGTTATGGAGTCGGTCTTTGAGATCCGAAATCCGCGAGTTTTTGATTCGCAATTCCTTCTGCACATCCAAAGGTATGCCGTTGATCTTGTTTACCAAGGCTTCCGCTTCAAGACGCTCCCGTTTGAGATTCTTTAGCTCAGCCTCTGTTTGTGTAAATGCGGCTCGGAAGTATGAAAGGTCTTGGAGCAATTCTTCGTGCTCGCGTATGGTCATAGTGATCTCAGGGATGTCAATCGGTGTAGGTGAAATAGCGGCGACAGTCGTAACTTCGAGGCGGTCAAAAGTTCCTAGCGAAAGCGGTGGTATGGGAGTTGGCGTTTCAGCAATTTCTCGTTGTGGGAAGCAATTGGGGGTGAGTGATCCGGCACATTGTGGATGCAATCGATCAATTGATTTGCGATCGTTCGTTCGGCTGCTGAGGGGCGGGGTCGTTATGAGCTTTTGCCAATGCATATTATCATGCCCTGTGTGTGGTGTCTGCCGCTCAAATGTAGTCTATGTTAACGTACATTAGGTAACGCGCGCCGCCAGGAATAGTGATGCTCACCTCGCATGGCGAAACAGTTCTCGTGGTGGAGTCTTGCAAAGCTGCAGTGAATGTTCTCTTCTTTCTCCGACGCCCAGGACTGTGTTTCTCAGACGCTTTGCGTTTTCTCGGAGGGTCTCTCTGAAGTGTTTGCACAGTAGCTCTTTTGCGTCGAGGCGTTCGATTACTGTCAATAAGCATCCTGTATCTCGACTCGATCGCCTCTCTCATCTTCTCATCAAGCGCATACATCTTCTTACTGCCATGGTGGAAGATACAAGTGAAGTTCCATTTATGGTGTTCTGGATCTCCCTCTTCATATAAAGTAACTAATTTGCTCTTCAATTGCACCGTGGAATATATCGTTGTTGTCCAATAGTCCTTCTTCAGTTCCTGTAACATCTTCTCGATTTCACTGTTAATCTGATTGTTGTTTAGGTTTGCGAAAGACGGAGGTGACTTCTGATAAATCAAGTAATCAAGTTGCGATAGAAGCTCAATGATATCCTCGTCGGGCCACTGATGTCTATGGTGCTTTCGTTGGCGACCCATGGTCGAAAAGTCGTCGATGGAGGAAAGCTTCCGTATAGCAAAAAGTCTTGAGCTAGCAAAAACGAGCTCAAGAAATGGGGAGTGAAGAAAGATTTGGGCTACGGAGACCCCATTTACTGCGCTTGGGACTGCTTCGCCACAGTGTCTAGGCGTGGGTCGTGTCTCGTGCAATCTAAGTTTCGGAAAAGTTTCACAGCCGGGCCACTGCTTATCTTTTTTAGGCGGCGAGCCCTGTTCGGCGCCTACTAGGCATTAATTGAGGCGAAGCAGTTTTGATGGTGAGCAGGGATAGGTGCGAACCACTAGGGGCGGAGATGACGCGTGGTTGGCGATACAGTGCCACATGGCTGCGTGAGCGCTTAGAAGGAACAGCATCAGGTGCCATGCCCGCCATGCCCATGCAAGACGGGCTTCGCAGAAATCAGAGCTTGTAATCTACCTGCATGTCCGAAGTAGGGTCGTCGGTGGTCATTTATTATATTGCAATCGCAAACTTCTTTTCGACAAAGAATTATTCTTCTGATTCAACTTGGATTGTCGCGATGAGTTCACGCACCGTATTCCGAGAGTGTGATCCTGGACCAATATTAGATGATTCCACCTCGAACGGTGATGATGACATAGAAATGACCACGGAGCTTGATCCGAGCGATGACAACACACCGCGCGACTACGACCGCTTAATCATCGCGGTTGATTTTGGGACTACATTCGCTTCCGTTGCGTATGCGAAAGTGAACAAGGGCATGCGCGGGAGCCAACTAGGTCTGGAGGATGTCCAATGCATCAATCGATACGCAGGATACAGGCCGCCTCTCGGGGCTCCGCCGCTGCGAGAGGATGTTCCAACAGAGCTGTGGTACGATCCCAATCCGGAGTCCCGTTCGCCTCCCCCACTGGCGGCGACACAAATGGAGGTCAATGATGAGAGGCCTGTCGATAATCGATGGAAGAGTTTGTATCCGGATTCCGACGAAGAAAGTGGACTGGAAGTGGAACAAGAGACAAGCGACCAGGATGACAACGAGGAGGCTTTCGAGACGTCAAGGCCGCGATGCTGGGGTTTCGGCGTGCAGAATCACCTCAAGAAAATCGACATCCCCAAAGACAACGCGCGCCGAATTACTAGGTTTAAACTCTTACTTGACGAGAGCGAGGCGACAAAAGAAGTGCGAGACGGTCTTGTGCCGACCTTGAAAGCATTGCAAAGAAGAAAACTAATTCAGAAAGAGGAAGACCTTTTCGCGCATTATTTAACGCATTTGCTAGAAAACACTAGGAACCAGCTTCAAAAAATAGGAGAATTAGATGGGAACGTGCATGTAGAGTTCGTTCTCTGCGTGCCGGCCAAGTGGCCTACTAAGGGATGTCGAGTGTTGCAGGCGGCGATGAGGATAGCGGCCAAGGAAGCCGGCTTTGGGAACGATGGGGTCTGTAATCTCTTCATGGTTTCTGAACCTGAATCCGCAGCTGCTTGTGTTCTAGCGGAGAATCGCGATGAGATATACGTACTGTCTCCCTGATATGGTTACCTGGTAATGGCTAACAGTAAGGTCTCTAGTTTGGTGAAGTGATAGTGATTCTCGACGCCGGGGGCGGAACGATCGATGCGGTTACCTACGAGATCACTAATGAAGAGCCCCTCAGAATGCATGCTGAAATAGCTCAGCCGGACAGTGAGTAATCCTACGCTTATTGAAAGACGCCCAAGTAATAAAATATGCAGGTGAGCTTCAGGGAGGGAGCTACATCAACCAACGATTTGCGATGCTCCTGACAGAGAAGCTAGGGGATGAACAATACTTGGTAAAGAATGGAAAGACAATTAAGAGCATTGTAGAAGCGCAAACCATGGTATTTGAAAACGGCGAAAAGAGGACGATCGATACAGTGGACAAGCATGCAAGCCTGGAGCCTATTTACATTGACGACGTAAAGGAAAACTCTCAGAAGGGTCTTTATACAAACCGCGTTGCAGTATCCCAGTGAGGCGAGCCCAAATGCGAGTTAGTGGCATTGATTGACTTGACACAGGGATGAACTGAACATGATCTTTTGCGATTCGTTGAGAGGCGCTAAAGAAGTCCTGAAGCGTCAACTTCAAACCGCAGAATCGAAAGGAAAGGCAGTCAATGTACGTGGACTCATTAGCCTCACGGCCACCTCAGTATAGAGAAAATGGCCTAACGCTGCAGCAGAAAGTCATACTCACCGGCGGCTTCGGGCATTCTCCAGCTTTACGACACTACCTGCGAAATTTTGTGAGGTCAAAGAAGAATGTTGATGGAAGAGAAATAGTTCTATTGACACCAAACTCACCGTAACATCCCCCGACCTCTATTAGTAGCCGAGCAAAGATAGCTAATAGTATTGTAGGTCGACAGCAGTTGCTAGAGGCGCCGTGCTTAGGGCGTTGAAAAAAAATGACGGACCTTCTCGGATAACACAATGCAGCTATGGCTTCCTTCGCACTGAGCCGTATGAGCCGCATTTTTACGAAGCACATAAGAGAACGAAGCCTAGAATCGATCCAGTTGATGGGGAACGATATGTGCATGGCACAATCGACTGGCTGATTAAGGCGGTGAGTTGGCGGCAACATATGTGTCCATGGCGACTGCTAATCGTTGCTGTCGAAGGGAGACGAGCTACCACCGCGGCATAGGGTCCCTATTACGGTTAAGCACACCTTTAACCTTGCACGGAAACACCTCATATGCAAGGAGGTATTATGGGTGTCAGACCAAAAGCTTGAGTCTCATTACAGGCACAGCCATCCCAACAATCGAGGTATGTGGATAGGATCACTCAGCCTTTATAATCGTATTGCTTAGTTGCGACGACAGGAGCGGAACGGGCCGGCCACATCGTCGCAGACATGACATTCCTCAAAGACAGGGGCCTGATCCAGCCAGAAGCTCCGTCACATTATAGCACCTTCCGTCTCAATCCTCAAAGACGTCATTGGGTTGTAAATTTCGAGCTTGTCATGATCGTCGACGGTCGGAATCTGAGATACGAAGCGAGGTGGCCTCCAACGGAGGATCTGGAATTTGGGGAAGAGCAGACGGTCCACGCGGTAGGTCAGGAGTGTATCGCAGCAGCTTTCCAGCCGGGCACGGCGTAGCGTTTCGATGCGCCGTGAAGGGATTGGACGACCTGACGGGACCTGAGCGAAGGAGGCCGCGAAGCTCGAAAATGTCGGAGGTACGAGAGTGTAAAGGCTGCAATCGAATGGGCTCAAGTGCTATTAAATCAAATGTTGAGAATTATCAGCTTCCTACACGTTAAATGAAGTATTATGAGGATGGGGCGAGAGAAGCGTCGGCGTCGTAGGTAGATGATGTTTATGCGCCACTCCGTAAAACCTGAAGATTGACCTGGCTTACATAATGTCGCTCATCGGTCACGTGCACATTCACCACGATTTCTCGATCAGCAAACAGTGAACTTGATTGCTTCACTGTCCATGAACGTGGAGAAAGTAGCGCTTTATAACTATATGTCTAACCCCCCTTACACTTGCTACACTCCAATATAAGCCAGAAGCTCTGTGGAGTTTTTGGTACATATGCATATGTCTCACCACACTTGAGTCCGATCCAAGATTCCAGCAAGGCTGGGGACCTCGGGACCATGTAGCTTGGCGCGCAATTGCTCGTATTTCAATTTGGCGGCGTCGGATGTGTCAGTTGGTGCTGTGGCGCCGTATTTCTCGTCCCTCTCTGCACTCAGACTTTCGTAACCCCCGCTCTCCGCTTTAGCGCTCTCATTGGTCTCGAATGGGGCTTCGATTTGACGATATGATCCATTCCCTCCATACGTTCCACCGTAACTGTACCGTCCTCCACCTCAGTCTTCGAGTTGGTTGAGCATCCTGTATTGGATTACAACGATGAGCGCCTGTATCGTCTTGAACGAGTCTGTATGATTTTTCTCCATAATCGACATAATCTTCCTGCCGGACTCTATCATTGCAATAGGGTCGACTATGCCGTATCGTCCGGCCATGAAGCAGCATTGGAGACAGAACACCAACTATTAGAGCTCCCGGAATGACATCAGGCGCAGGGCATCGGAATGGATAGGTCGCGGGATGAGATACAGTCTTTTCCCACCTGACGCACGGGCTCACCTGGCGCACACTTATCGTAAAACTTTTCCAAAAACCGTAATACTTAGTAATAATTTTCAAAAATTTTATACTAAATTATAGCATATATATATTATGAATTTATGATATTTTGTTTTAATATAATTAGTAAATAAAAAGGTATATTAAGATTTAATATAATATCTTAAATTTAAAAAACATAATATTAAATCTAATATTAAATATAAAATAATAAAATAAGCTTTATATGTTATAACGTAGTTTCGTGAAGACTATTATCTCTAAGCCTATTTAAATTAAGTACTATATAGAATTTCTATACAGACTATACAGGCTTTTTTACCTTTAGAATCTTATATATATTTTGTTTATAGCTTTTATATATAGCTTTATAAGCTACGTTTTATAATTTATCTTATACTATATATTATAGTTATAGTTATTAACTTTATTTATATTTTACTACTTTCTAATATTATATAGCTTTCTTTTTATATATTAGCTCTATAACATCTGCTAGTTTTATAAAACAAAAATAAATTCCTATAATCTATATAAAAATAACTATAAAAATAACTAGACTATATTATAGTCTTTTATAGTATTTATAAAAGCTAATTATAGTAACTTGCTACTATTATAATAGAAATAATAAACTTCTATAAATAAGTTATAATACTTAAAAAAGTTTATAGCTACTTAAAAAAAAAGTTATAAAAAGTCTAAAAGTAGATTACAAACCTACATGTATAGCTATAATCTAGAAATTTAATATTTAATATTTTTGCTATTTTTGCTATCTTTATCTTTGCTTTTACTTTTACTTTTACTACTATTTTAACTAAAACCAAACCACTTGTAACTGTTTTTTTTTTATTTATTTTTTTTTATTTTTAATTTATACTCTTTTTAAGCACCTATTTAACTCTAATAAGTTTAGTAGTAACTAAAATAACTTTTAATACTTTATAGTATAAATCTATATAAAAATAACTATAAATTAAGACTATTTTTCTACTATTAAATTTTATATTGTCTACGTGAATAAACGACTTAAAGGTATACTATATAAGTAAGTTTTTTATATATTACTAATAATATCTACTACTTATTAGACTATTTTATAATACTAGAAATTCTAGAGTAAGCTTATAGAAACTTAAATTAAATCTATAATACTTAACAAGATTTATTTAAACTCTATTAAAAGAATTAAGAATTTAGTGTTTTTTTAGTAGAATTCTAATAGTTAGCTCTTAAATTTAGTTTATTTAAAGACTTTTTACTAACTCTTTTAAAGAATACTATTTTTAAGAAATTATAAAATATATTATTTTATAATTTACTATTAAACTACTAGTACTATTTATTAGCTTATTATTTATAAGACTTTAAAAACTGTTACTATTATTATAACTTAATTACTTTTATAAGTAGCTATGAAACTTATAATTTCTAGCTTATAATTTAAAAGTATATTATTTTTTTATTAATAGTTATTTCTATTATCTTTACTACTAAACCTATAAGTTTAAGCTATTACTATTAACTAAATTTTCTAAGCTAAAGCTGTAAGAAATACTGTAAATACTATTACTATAACTTAAAAAGTTATTTTATTACCTACTATTTTTACTCTAATATTTTCTAGTTCTAAAGTATTTTTATTTATATATTATTTAGTTTACTATCTCTATTTCTTATTTGCTTCTTTACTTGCTTTTATATTCTATTATATTTTCTACTATATAGTCTAGTAAAAGTCTTAAACTATAGTTAAGTTATACTCTAACTTTAGAACTATACTTTTATAAGATCTTTACTATTACTATCTATAAAATATTAATTAAGAAAGAGCTTAATTTATAATTTTATAATTTTATACTATTTATTAAACTAATCTCTATTACTATTAAATACTTAATGTAGTTTTTTAGCTATATTATTATTATTTATAGCCTTATTAATAGCAAAGCTAAAGGAAACTTTATTAACTAAAATTAAATTATTTTTATAAACTTCTAACTAAAATAGCTAAAAAAGCTATTTTATTTTAATATTATAAATAAAACTAAGTTTTATAATAAACCTATTACTTTATATATTACTGTAAGACTTTGTATTAATAATTATACTAAAATAATTTATTTATTTATAACTATTTTAAGGTTGTACTCTATTATGCTAAAAGTATATAAGCTATAGTATTATAATTTTTAAATTAACTAAGCTATAAACGCTTTTATATTTAATAACTTATTTTATTATAATTATTATAGAATTTTATTTATTCTAGTGTAGATCTATAAGGTTGCTTTTATTATATAGAAATTAATTTCTAAATTCTATTCTAATTAAAAGAACTATAGAAAGCTAAATGTTTATTTTATATTTTTAAAAGTTTATATTATATATATTTATTATTGCAGCTGCTATTTGTTTACTATCTTTATAAAAAATATTAAGTAAGTTCTTATTATAACTAAAAGTATAGATCTATAGAAAAAGCTTTTGCCTAATATTTAGAAATTTCTATTTTAGTTTTATTAGTTTTTTTTTATTAAAAGAAGCTGAAAACTTATTATTATATTACCTATATAACTATAATATTTAGCTAATAGAAGAAAAAACTCTACTTTTTAGTTATCTATATTTAATATTTTATATAAAGCTATAAATACTTTAAAAATAGCTTAATAAAAATCTTTAAAAAAAAATTCTTTTAATAGCTTTCTAACTATATTTCTAGTTCTATTTATAAAAAAAGTAGATAGAAAACTCTAATTCTACATTAATTATTATATACTAAATAAAATTATAGTAAAAAACTATTATTTACTACTACTAACTAAAAAACTATTAAATAATTTAAAGAGGATATAATACTTCTCTAAAATTAATATTCTATAAGTTTTAATAACTTTTGTATTAAAATTAACTAAAAATAACTTATAATATTCTAAACCTATTTTAGTTTATATAAAATACTAGTAATACTATTTAGGTTAACAAGTACTTTTATAATTTTTTAGTAGTATATAAATAATATTTTAGTTTATAGCTATACTTATACTAAATATAAAGAATATTTTTATTTAATATTAAAAGGCTTATAAAAAGCAGGCCTACACGTAAAAGTAGAAAAGTATAAATTCTTTATAACTAAAATCTAATTTCTAGGCCTAATTATAGGCCGTAATAGTATCTATATAAACTTAAAGAAAATTAAGATAATAGTTAGCTAAGTAATACTAATTTATATTATAAATATATAAATATTTATTAACTTTATAAACTTTTATTACTATTTTATATAAGAATTTTTTTATATTACTACTCTACTAGTCTACTTAATATAAAAAAAATTTTATTTAACTAGAATAATAGCTATAAGAAAGTATTTTAGAAACTAAAAATAGTATTTACTATAGTACTTATTCTAGTGTTATATAACTAAGAAAAAAATGTTATTATTAAAATAAACACCTCTAACTATATCTCTATAAAAATATTATTATAATATAGAAATAATAGTATTTTATAGTTTATTACATTTTTCTTAAAAAAGCACTTTATAATAAAGTGTAATTATAAAATCTATAATAAGAAACTACTAGTAATTATTTACTACTTTAAAGAATAGTAGCTAGAACTTAAAAATTATATTTTACTAATTATAGTAATTATAGACTATTGTAATTTAAAGTATTTTATAATAATAAAGTTACTAAACTACTATTAAGTCTACTAGTCTAAATTCTTATTTTACTTTAACTTTAAAATTATATACTGTCTTAGAAAGTAAAGTGTAAAGTTAGACTCTTTAATTAAAAAATTAGCTAATTTATTATAAAAAGAAAATAAAAGACTCTATTACTAAAGCTAAATTATTTTAAAGTAAGAAAATCTAGAATTACTTCTAGCTACTACCTTACTTACTATAATTAATTATAAGAAAAAATTAATCTATTTCTTTAACTTATTAGAAATCTTTATTTATAGAATTATTATAATAATTTATAACTAGCTTTGTTAACACGCTGCTAAACTATTATTACTTATTTAATTTATTTTTACTTTTATTTTTACTATTACTATTACTAGACTTATTATTACTTTAGAACTTAAATAAACTAAAAACCTACTACTACTAAAAATTTAGACTTTATTCTAAAAAAGTTATTATATTAACTCTGTAATTAACTCTATACTAACTAACTTATAAAATAAAAACTATAAAAATAAATACTTAACACTAGCTAAGTATGTTAAAATAAATAAATATTTATAGTATAAAAAAGGCTCTATATACCTAATATAAATAAGCTAAAAGCTAAACTATTTTATTTCTATTATAAAAGCCTTATTACTAGCTATATAGACTGTAATAAAATATATAAACTACTATTTTATAAATACTATTAGCTTTATATATATAACTTTATTGCTTACTAGCTTTATAATTACTATACTTATTACTATACTATTCTGTTAAGAGAAGTTTGTTAAGAAGTTTTAAAACTACTATCTATTTTAAATTATGTCTAAAAGAATGTATTTATAGACTTTATTATTTATTTACTATTAAATAATTATTATAACACTATAATGACTATAACCTATTATTTAATAAAAATAAAGTACTTAATTTTTTACTAAACACGCTATAATACTAAAAACACTATTTATTTATTTCTAATATATATATAAAAGTTTTATAGCTTACTAAGTACTATTTTTTCTAACTATAAACTTTAGTTTATTTTTAAATTCTAGAAGTATATTATAGTTGGTAATAAGTAAGAGTTTATTATAAATAATAATTATAGTTAAAAGGTAGTAAACTAATTAAGAAAGAATTACTAGCTATTAGTAAAAAAGTATATATAAAAACTTAATACTAAGTAAAAAGTAAAGTAGACGCTTTAAAAGACTGAACAGAAAATAAAGCTTTTAGCTAATATTATTAAGGTAATTAATAAAGCTAATAGTAAAGAAAATACGTAATGTTTTATATATAAAGTTATAAGTATAATAAAAATAATTAAAGCTAGTAAAAACTAAGCAGTTATATTAGAACTAAATAGTAAGTAAATTATAAATAAACAATTTTATTAGAAGGTGGCAAAGTATAAATAAAGTTAGTAACTATAATAATAGTATATAATATAAAGTAGATTATAAAATATAGCTTACAAAGCTACATATAAAGACTATAAATAAAATATATATAAGGTTCTAAATATAAGAAGGTCTATATAGCCTATATAAAAACTCTATACAGTATTTAATTTAAATAGGCTTAGGAATAATAGTTTTTATAAAATTATATTATAATAATACTTTTTTTTATAGCTGTAGTTTCTATGGTTGCTTTAGAAACTAGACTTTTTAAAATACTACTAGTAAAATACTTAAATTACGTTTATAATATTCTGTATTTAATAGGTAAGAATTTTAGTTAACTTATTATATTTAGTTTATCTAACTATATACTTTAGTTATAGAGTGCTATTATAGCTATAATAGTTTTAATAAAAGTTAATAATTTTTTTAATAAACTATTTTTACTTATTATTAATCTTTATTAGTGGAGAGGGTAGTATCTACTAGTAAAATAATAAATTAATTACTATAAAACAAAATAGGCTAACATAAAACACATTATAGTAATAAAATTTATTTAGTAGTTTAAAATAATAGGTGTATAGTAATACAACCTCTATAACTTAAAATAAGCTTAAATTCTTTTAATCTAGTTTTTTTATAAAGTATAGAGTCTTAATATTCTAAGTGTCTAACTATATAAAATTTTCTATATAAAATAATTAAATAAAATAGTAGTGTACGTTTACTTAGTCTTTATAATAGACTTATATAGTTAATAGTTTAGTATATAAATAGTTTATAATCTTTTATATTTTAGTTACAAGCTTTTTAAAGTCTTAATTTTATATAAAGTAAGTAGTAGCTAATAGTTTAAATTTAACTCTTAAATAAAAGCTATAGTTTATAAAGAACAAGAAAATAGCAGTGTTTTATAAGTAACGTTAAATAAAGTTTAAAATAAACTTAGCTAATAGTAGCTATTTAAACTAGTTATTTTATAAATAGCTAACATATAATTATAAGTATTACTTAAGAACTATATTAGTTTATTCTAACTAGCTATTAGTTTTAAGATAATATATAGTTAACAGTAAAGTTGTGATCTTTAGCTAGTAGTTTAAGTACTTCTAGAATTTAGAGATAAACTAGAGTCTATAGTTAGAGAAAATAGTACTTAGTAAGCTGTAGAGCTTTTATACATATATTAGAAACAAGTAGATAATATTTTTAATATTATAATATATTTAGTAAGAAATTAAGTGCTTTATTTTTATTAAATAATAGATTATAATCATTATAGTATTATAATAGCTACTTAGTAGTAAATAGATAATAAAGTTTATAAACTCGTTCTTTTAAACACAGTTTAAAATAGATAGTAGTTTTAAGACTTTTTAATAAACTTTTTTTAATAAAATAGTATAGTAGTAAGTATAGTAGTTATAAAGCTAGCAGGTAATAAAATTATACATATAAAGCTAGTAGTACTTATAAAATAGTAGTTTATATATTTTATTATAGCCTATATAACTAGTAATAGAGCTCTTATAGTAGAAATAAAGTAATTTAGCTTTTAGCTTATTTATATTAAGTACATAGAGCTTTTTTTTATACTATAAATATCTATTTATTTTAGTATACTTAGCTAGTATTAGGTATTTATTCTTACAGTTTTTATTCTATAAGTTAGTTAGTATAAAATTAATTATAAAGTTAGTATAATAACCTTTCTAGAATAAAGTTTAGATTTTTAGTAGTAATAGATTTTCAATTTATTTAGATTTTAGAGCAGTAGTAGGTCTAGTAGTAGTAATAATAAAAATAAAAGTAAAAATAAATTTAGTAAATAATAATAGTTTAGCAGCATATTAATAAAGCTAGTTACAAATTATTATAATAATTCTATACATAGAGATTTTTAATAGGTTAAAAAAGTAGACTAATTTTTTCTTATAGTTAATTATAGCAAGTAAAGTAGTAGCTAGAAGTAATTTCAGGTTTTTTTATTTTAAAATAATTTAGCTTTAGTAGTAGAGTCTTTTCTTTCTTTTTTATAATAAATTAGCTAATTTTCTAGTTAGAGAGTTTAACTTTACACTTTACTTTTTAAAATAGTATATAATTTTAAAGTTAAAATAGAATAAGAATTTAAATTTATAAGCTTAGTAATAGTTTAATAACCTTATTATTATAAAGTACTTTAAATTATAGTAGTTTATAATTACTATAATTAGTAAGGCACATTTTTTAAGTTCTAGCTGCTATTTTTTAAAGTAGTAAATAATTACTAATAGTTTCTTATTATAGATTTTATAGTTACATTCTATTATTAAGTGTTTTTTTAAAAAGAATATAACAGACTATAAAATACTATTATTTTTATATTATAATAGTATTTTTACAAAGACGTAGTTAGAGGTATTTATTTTAATAATAACTTCTTTTTTTTAGTCAAATAGTGCTAGAATAAGTATTATAGTAAATACTATTTTTAGTTTTTAAAAAGCTTTCTTATAGCTATTATTTTAGTTAAATAGTGAATTCTTTCACATTACGTAAACTAGTAAAGTAGTAATATAAAAGAATTCTTATATAAAGTAGTAGTAGAAGTTTATAAAGCTAATAAATACCTATATATTTATAATATAAGTTAGTGTTACCTAGCTAGCTACTATTTTAATTTTTTTAGGTCCATATAAATACTATTATAGCCTATAATTAGGCCTAGAAATTAGATTTTAGTTATAAAAAACTTATACTTTTCTATTTTTACATGTAGGCTTGCCTCTTGTAAGCTTTTTAATATTAAATAAAGATATTCTTTATATTTAGTATAAGTACAGCTATAAACTAAAATATCATTTATATAAATAGTATAAAAATAGTTTAGGTATTTTTATAAAATATTATTTATATACTACTAAAAAGTTATAAAAGTACTTATTAACTTAAATAGTATTACTAGTATCTTATATAAGCTAAAATAGGTTTAGAATACTATAAACCACTTTTAACTAGCTTTAATACAAAAGTTATTAAAAACCTATAAAATATAAATTATAGAAAAGTATTATATTTTCTTTAAATTATTTAGTAGTTCCTTAGTTAGTAGTAGTAGATAATAATTCTTTACTATAATTTTATTTAGTATATAATAATTAACACAGAATTAAAGTCCTCTATTTACCTTTTTTATAAATAGAACTAGAAATATAGTTAGGAAGCTACTAGAGTAAATAAATTTTTTTTAAAAGTTTTTATTAAGTTATTTTTAAAGTACTTGCAGCTCTATATAGAATATTAAATATAAATAACTAAAAAGTAGAGTTTTTTCTTCTATTAGCTAAATATTATAATTATATAAGTAATATAATAGTACGTTTTCAGCTTCTTTTAGTAAAAAAAATAATAAAACTAAAATAGAAATTTCTAGGTATTAGTTAGAAGCTTTTCTTATAAGTTTATATTTTTAGTTATAGTAAAAGTTTACTTAATATTTTTTATAAAAGTAGTAAACAGATAGCAGTTACTGTAATAAGTATATATAATATAAGCTTTTAAAAATATAAAATAAATATTTAGCTTTTTATAGTTTTTTTAGTTATAGTAAAATTTAAGAGTTAATTTTTATAAAATAAAAATAACTTTATAAGTCTCTACTAAAGTAAATAAGATTTTACAATAGTTATAATAAAATAAGCTATTAAATATAAGAATATTTATAGTTTAATTAATTTAAAAGTTATAGTATTATAGCTAGTATACTTTTAGTATAATAAAATACAACCCTAAAATAGTTATAAATAAGTAGTTTATTTTTGTAATAGGCTAGAGCTTAGGATAGTTAACTAAAATAGTTATCTTAGCTTTAACTCTATACATAACTACGTAACTTTAGTAACTTAATAGAGATTAACTATTAAGTCTCTATAATATACATAGTTAATTCTTTATTAAATCTACTTTATTTATATTCAATTACTATTATTGGCCTGGATTCTTATATTTGGATTTAATTAACTCTATTTCTTATAAGAGGCCGAGAGGTCTCTAGTAGTATAATTAACTTTATAAAAAAATAAAAAGCTCCCTAGCATTTAGGAGAGCTATCTAGTAATATAATAAGTATTAATAAATACTAATAACTACTTAATATTTATACTAATAGCCTGAGTGATGAACTTGTTTGATATAGGATATAATAATAAACAGATTAGCCGCAAACTACGCCGGTTACTTACTTTATAAGAGTTAAAAGTTCTAGCTATTAAAATAATAATAAGTTAAGTAGAAATTAAACTTAATAACTATTTTACTTAGTGTAATAAAGGGAAAGTTTTATTTCTAGTAAATAGAGCCAGCAACAGCACCTTATTTAGAGAGATTATAAATATATTATAAGTAATATCTAAAAAGTTAACTATACTAGAAGGTTATAATTCCCTATTAAGGCCACCCTTATAGATTCTAGTAATAATACTAGTAATTCTCTTTATGTTAATACTATAATTAGTAATTAAATTAGTAATTAAACTATTTAATTTTTCTAAACTCTCTATATTTAATAGCATACGGTTTTTTTATTTTATATTTAAGTATTAAGTTAAAGCTAAGTTACAATTTAACAAATACCATATAAATAATAAGAAAGAATAGATAGACAATTTTTTTTTAGTATTTAAAGAAATAAGTAGTATAAACTATTCTTTTATAGCTTTTTAATTAAAGAAATAATACTACCCTTAAAGCAATATAAGCGTTTATGGACTTTTAATTTAAAAACTAGTACTAAAGATAAAAGTCTCTAGACAAGCTATAAAACATGAAATAGAAAAAAAAGTTAGTAAAAGAATATTATATAAAGTTTAATAAGAAGTTACTACTAGTAGGAAGTGATTAGCTAAATAAAAACATAAAAAAGAATATATTTACTTAGGAATTAAATAGAGAGCTCTGGAAGCACATTATAGCTATTTTAATAATACTAAGCTTTAAAGAGTATACTTAGAAAGTAATTCATGTTAATAATAACTTTATATAGATTATATTAAGTAACTATAGAACTGTTATAGCTATTTATATAATACTATTTATACTAATATTTAAACTAATAAATTAGAAAGTAATATTCACGCGTGTAGGAGTAGTAAAGCTATAGAATAATTAATCTAAAATACTTTAAATAAGCTAAAAGGAATTTAACTAGTATTATAAATAAAGTCTCTATTATTAATACAGTTCTCCTAGTTATATAAAGAATAAGTGTAAATATATAAGAGTAAATTAGTCACGTCTAGCTACTATAGTATTAATAAAAGCTAGATAAATAAATGCTAATAAAAGAGATAAAGAAGATAGAGATAAAAAAAAAAAAAGTATTAGAAATAAAATAGCTCTTACTTACAGTCACGAGCAGAGGCCCCTAGCTGAAATAAGTAAAATAATATTATAAAGAAAATAATAGAAGTTTTAAAATATATATATAAATACTAATTTTATTATTATATACTTATTAATCAACCAGATGAATATCGCATACATAATAATTAATACTAGGTATTTATGTTATAGTTTTATAAGCTTTGCTTTTACTACTAAAATCTATTTAACGTGTATTAATATAGCCCTATAGGAGATTATTAAAGTACATAAAAAACCTAAAAGAGTTATCTAAGTTATATAAATTAACCTTAATATCAAAGAATATACTGAATAAGCTTATGTATACGTTATTAATAATATACTTAAATTTAATCTTATTTTAGGCAGGTTCTAGATAAACTAAAATAATATTATAATTACGCCAGCAAAGAAATCATTTTATATTCATATTTTAAGAATAAGAGTTTATAGTAAGAAAAGGAAGAAACTATGCTAGTAAAAGCTAATAGAGATTAATACAACTAATTTTTTAATATAAATAAATAGATTAAAAAGAATAAGTAAGATATGTATCTTTATAGTAGTATTAATAGATATTTAAAAGGCCTTAGCGTTTAAACTAAAGCTGGATTTTAGAATACTACTTTCTAAGACCTATTAGAAGTACTTAAAGCTGTTTTTAGAGAAGAAAGTAGATAAGCTCCTACTACTATAAAATCCTAGAATAAACTATTATATTAAATTTAAAAAGATTAATAGGAAGGACCTTAAGGTCTTATAAGAACTACTATATAATATATTAAAAAAGAAACTATTAGTATTATAAAAAGAGTTAATGCTACTACTAGAGAAGGGCTTTATTTATATAAGTAACTTTTTAGTTATAGCTTTAGTACTATTTATATATAAGCTTAATAAAGATTTTTACTTTTATATTAACTACTGCATACTTAATAAGATTTTTAAGAAAAATAAATATTCTCTTTCTCTAATCTATAAAACGCTTAGCTAGATTAGTAAGATAAGATAATATATTAAGCTCAATATTTCAGCAGCCTTTTATAAAATTTATATTATAAAAGAAAATAAATAGCTAATAGCCTTTTATATAAGATTTAGACTCTTTAAATAGCTGGTTATATCTTTTAGACTAGTAAAAGCTTTTAGTATGTTTTAATAATATATAAACTAAATCCTACAGGAGTATCTTAATAAGTTCTATTTAGTTTTTTTTAATAATATACTTATTTACTTTTTAGGCTTACTAGAAGAGTATTGCTGGTAAATTAATTTAGTACTAAAAAAACTTAACACCGTAAGTTTATATCTAGATATTAAGAAGTATAAATTCAAAACTAAAAGTATAAAATATTTAGGGTTTATTATTAAAGTAGGATAAGAAATTTAAATAGATCCTACTAAGATAAAAGTAATTACTAAGTAATAGTCTTTAATAACTATAAAAGAAGTCAGAAGCTTTCTTAGATTTACTAATTTCTATTATTAGTTTATTAAGTCTTTTTTAGAAATTACTGCCCTACTTATAAGACTTATAAGTAACGTACTATTCTAATAGACTGATAAAAAGCAGGCAGTATTTAACAAGCTAAAAAAGGTCTTTATATTAGAACTAATACTAGCCTAATTTAATTCTAACTATAAGACTATTTTAAAAGCTGATTTTTTAAATTATATAATTAAAGAAGTTTTTTTATAATATAGTGATAATAGCATACTGTGTTTATATACGTATTTTTTAATAAAAAATATACCTATAAAGTATAATTATAAAATATATAATAAAGAACTTCTTGTAATTATTTATTGCCTGAAGGCATAGGATGCTGAATTATAGTCTATTAAAAAGTTCTAAGTTATTACTAATTATAAAAACTTTAAGTACTTTATAAGGTTTTAAAAATTAAGTAAAAGATACACGCGCTAGTAGTTATTCCTTAGCTAATATAATATAGAGATTTAATATAAGTTAAGAAAAGAAAATATATAAGCTAATACACTATCAAAATATGAATAGAATTATCTAAGTAGAAAAGATAATGAAAGGCTAAAGAGCCGTATAATTCAACTACTAAAGCTAGTAGTTATATATTAAAAAAAAAGCTTAAATTAAATAATAATAAACAAGCAGTATAGGCTTTCTCTGCTTAAATTAGTTTTTTAATAATTATAAAAGATAGTATAACTAAAGCCTAAAAGTCTCATGCCTAGGAGCCTTATAATAAACTTAAATAAAGATAATATAATATAGTACTAGATAATAAAGTATACGCAAGAGTAGTATAGGCTTTTTATAATTAGAAATAGAGATTTCTTTTAGAGCTTAAACTAAAAGTTTCGCTAGCTAAATACACAATTAACAAAAATAGAACTCTTTATTATTAGAATAGAAAGTAGGTGCCTGACTTAAAGCTATTAAGAATATTAATTATCTACTAGATTTATTTATTATAAGTGATAGAAAAGGTAGATTTTGTTAGTCTATCTACGTTAATTTATTCCTACGCAATCATTTAATAATAGCTTACAAATTATCCAATACTCTAAAAATACAAATAATTAACTAATTAATTTTTATTAAGTTTATAGTAGTAGTAAATTATAAAGCTTTTTTTATTAAATATTTAAGTATAAAATAAATTAGACACTAGTAGGTACATAATTTTTATTATATAAATAGCTTAATAATAATAAACTTAACTAATACTATTAACTTATAAAGTATTACTATGTTTATTTGTTTACTACTTAGTATTTTAAGTTTAAGTTATATTAGCAAATTTATAATAAACAACTTTATTATTTTATATAAGTAAATAGTAATATTACTATTTTTTTATTTTATTAATTTTTATATAACTTATAAATTACTTTTAAAAACTTACTTTACTTATTATATACATATAATAGCGTTTTTATGTTATTTATTAATTTAACTAATATTTAAAATAATATTTATAAATACTTTTAACTATTAAAATTTAACTTTTTTTATTAAATTATAAGTATAGTTTATAAACTTTATATATTTCTTATTTTTTATAATTTAATATAAATTATTTAATTATGGAATTAAATACTTATAATTATTAAAATAGTTTAAAAACTAGAGTATTAAAACTTAAAAGTACTATAAATTTTACTATATAACTATTTAATTTTAAAAAACATATAATAGTAAAAAGTATATAAAATATAAATAAATTTATTTATATTAATAAAGTATTTAATACGTAACTCTTTTAATAATTTTATATTAAAATAATAATAAAATATTAAATCTTTTTAATACTATATTATAATTTATTTAAAAAGTATTTAAAATAAAATTATTTTTACTTAAAAAATAAATAGAAATTTTAAAAAAACCTAAAATTTAAAGTTATAAATAATTACTAAAGTTTTAACTTTAGTTTAAATTTTATAAATAGTTAAAATAACAGAAATCTTTTATTAATTATAAAGTAATTAATAATAAAATTATTTATTACAAGAATATATTTAATATAAAAAGTTAATAAAATTAAAAATATTTATAAAAATATTTATAAAAAAAACTAAATGTATATACTTTAGTTTTTAGTTTTTTATTAACTAGATATTAAGTAAAAAAAATTAATAAAAAATATAAGTAGTATATTTTATTTCTTTTTTTTTTTTAATAAATTAAATTATAGTTTTATATATATTTAAGTTAAAATACTATAAAAATTACTCTTTAGATTTTTATAAAATTCTTGTTATAATAACTATTTATAACACTTTATAGAACTTTTTAAAAAACTTTTTTTATAAACTTTTTTTTTATTATATGTTTATGTTTTAGTTTTATATTAACATACAAGCTTTTACTTAAATATTTTTGATTATAATAACTTTTTTTACATAATATTTTAAATTATTACTTAGTACTATATATAGTAAGTAATTAATATTTTTTTAAGTTTTTAACTTTTTACATATAATACTTTTATAATAATATTTTACTATAAAACTATTATTAATATACTTAAATAAAAACTTTAAAATATATAAAAAAAAATTTTAAATTAATAATAGTTTTTACTATTTTACTTTTTAATAACTTGTTAATAGTATTAGTAGTAAGTTACTAAAATTAAGTACTAATAAATAAACTATAAAAAAATTATTACTAAATAAGCTTTTAAAAAGTACTACTAATAAATAAACTTTTAAAAGTTAATACTAGTAAGTAAGTTATTAAAAAGTATTAATAAATAGTAAAAATATTACTAATAAGTAAAGTTTTAAAACATAGTATTAATAAGTAAACTATTAAAAAGGTATTACTATTAAGTAAGCTTTTAAAAAGTAGTACTAAAACTTTATAATACTCACAGCACCTACCACCTTACTTACGCTTAGTGGTAGTTCCGGGCTCAATGCCACCCCCAGGCTTAAAGCAACAATTCTATAGATTGTAACTTCTACATGTATTTTCTTAAGCAACACAATAAAATAATTAATTCTTGGCAAGCACATGAGGTTTATAGGTAGCAAAAATAGTATATACAGAAATTTCTTAGCGAAATCTATGGTGTTGTAAAAGCTATTAAACTTTCTCGCTCCTTGGCTAGCTCTTAAGCAGCAGCTGTCTTCTTCTTTTTACCCGCATCTTCAATCCTTTTAGCGCGTGTAAGTCTTGTATCTTCTGTATAAACAACTCCTCCCTTCTAAATAACTCTTTTATCCTTTTTCTGGCGTTTATCTCGCTTCTTGGTGGCTATATTAAGCCTTTTAAAATCCCTCTCAGCCACTGTGCGCGCAGTCGCATTTATAACTCCACTCTTTACAAGCTTCGTAACGCGATGCGTAAGAATACCAAACTTACCAGTTTCTAAGTCAATCCTATGGAGATAGTTTCTTGCATAATACTCAATTACCTTTAGCGTGTAAGGCGTTGGCGGTGAAAATGCAGTAGAAACAGGTGCTTAAAGAGAAGTAGTTAGTTAATTAATAGTCTTCAACTTTAAGAGAACAACCTTAGGATTCAATGGCCAAAGGCCAGCTTTTCGCCAGGCTAATTAAATAGTTTGTTCCTTAAAGGCTTCCTTTCGAATATGCTTAATAAAGCGGAGGAATTCTACCTTATTATAGTTAATATAGCCGTCACGAGTCGCCAGCTCCACTCTCTGTTTATAATAGTATTTTAATAGCTAGAACACTACAACGTCAAGAGGCTGTAAAATATGGCTATAATACGAAGGAAGGGCAATTGGAAGTATACTTTTTTACCAGCAGTAGTCAACGAATTCGTACGTAAAATGAGAACCGTGGCTGTTAAAAAGAAGAATGCGAAACTAGCCTTACTGCTGCTGGGCCGAGAATTTGTCAAAATACTAAATAAAATCAAGAGCCAGTTGATCGTTCGTGTAGCCAGAGTCAGAAACACCTAATAGAGTATTAGAATCGAGATCGGTCTCCGCAACGTATTGGAAAAGGATACTTTTGCCCTTAAGAATGCAAAGAGGTGGAATTGTTTCCCCAGCAGCATTAATAGTCTCTACCAGCGTAGTAAAGTTATGATTCGTCTCCGAAGGACTTTCAGCGCTTTTGATAAGCTGCATTGTAACCACATACTGGCTACCTCCAACGCCTATTCGAAACCCGGTTTCATTAAAGTTCCATACGTCCATTAGGTTAATCCCCAAACCCTTTGTGAGATTGCCCCATTTCTGGAAGAAATCATTAAGAGCTTCTTGTTCCTGTGAGACTACACGGTTTATATCCTTCGCCTTCTGCTTTATCTTCTTAATATGAGGATTGGCGTTGAGGTAGCGTGTAAAGAAGTCGCGGCCGAGAGGCTTGAGGATCGTGCCAGGTGGGGAGGTCAATATTCGAATCCGTTCAGCGGCAGCACGCCACATAGAAATCAAGGGAGGCTGGCCAATTTCGTCAAGGCGCTTGATATACAATTCGAGAGCAGCCTTTTGGTCTTCTGTTAGCCGTTGGTTGGTCTTTGGGCGTGTACTTTTTGAAGCTTTGCCCTTGGCGCGTCTCCTCAGCTTGTGATAATCCACCTCAAAAAGACGCGACAACTCCCTAAGATTTCGGTGCTGATCAAGGGAATAGACTTTTAGGGCTTCGGCAATTCGTTCCTCTTCGGCTTTGTACTGTAAACTCATGGCTGCGTTGATGTAGAACGGTTGTAAATTAATTGTAGAGAGATTGTGGCATTGAGCCTGGTGGTGGCATTGAGCCCGGGACTACCACCGAGCGTAAGCGAGGTAGTAGGTGCTGCGAGTAGTATACATAAATTAATATATGTACTAGATTTTGAAATAAAATGTAAAAATCCTGTAGAAAATATTTAAATTAAATATTTTTGTATACAAATATTTTTAGTTCTACTCCTTTTCCCAAAAAGTAATGTGGCACATACCAAATCCGCCACAAAACAGGGCCGTTTTTCTCCTCCTCTCGGCTAGGCGAAGAGTGGCTTGTCACCCCTGCGGCTGCGGAGAAGGGCCGGACGCAACGGGAGACCATCTTCTCCGTATTTATAATGCCAGAGGCCGTGCGGTTGATTGAGGACGACCAGTGGGAAGTTAGGCCCGTCCCCGACAGCCAGAAGTCAGCTCTAGCAGTTGGCCTGGGAATAGGTACTGCACCGAAACGCCTCATCTCTCACAGAACCAATACCACCATCGTTGAGCTCCATCAGTAGTTCATTATTATGCTTCAAAGTACTTCAATCTCTCCTCAAATCACACAGCTGTCATCGATGACGCAGTCTTATATGTCAACGAGAAATCCAGAACAGATCCCCGTTCATTCAACTACATTATCCATGATGGCTTCACCGGCGGTGCAGAGCCCGTCTACCTATTCACCCAGGAATTCTCCCAAGGCCTGTACGCCCTCATCTCTAGAGACGGCGTCGTAGCATCAACTACGCCGGCGACTTATCCCCCCAATCCACGCGCCTCGTCCTCAACACCATCCATTCCGTCTTCCTCGCCTGCAGAATCTTCCTCGACACTCCACCCTTGCAGAACTGGAAACCGGGCGACTCAGACTTCATCAACATAGTTATTTTCTGCATCAAGAACGATCACGATAAGGGCAAGTTCGCGTTACCGTTTAGACAGGCGGATGAAGATGATTGGAGAGGGAGCATTGCGAGGCACAATTATTTGAGGCCAAAGGAGGAGCTAGAGGTCCAGTTTGATTATGTGCATCCGGATCATGAGAGACGGGTGATGAAGAAGAAAGATGTGGGAGAGTTGGAGAAGTGGCATAAGCAAGGTGCTGTGAGCCATTGGAGGATTACGAGGACTGTGT
The DNA here is from genome assembly GCA_010093925.1 of Zopfia rhizophila CBS 207.26. Taxonomy (NCBI): domain Eukaryota; kingdom Fungi; phylum Ascomycota; class Dothideomycetes; family Zopfiaceae; genus Zopfia; species Zopfia rhizophila. The sequence continues at coordinate 106,443 of ML994718.1, read as the reverse complement.
TGCCAGATGCGGTGTGGGAGATGTGGTGAGGGATTGGATGAAAAACTTTGGAGGAGTTTCTTGTCTCAAAAATATATGTGGCCATTTAGGCAGGCGTAGCTGAAGCGACTGAAAAGAGCGTTGGAAGTCAATGGAAATGTGGTGTTGCGTGCTACTCGATGGTGATGGTGAGCTCTTTCATTTTTAGTTGCTCCTTCTTCATCACACGTCACTTCTCGTTTAGGCATCAGACCAATGATTTCCCGCCGTCGAAAAATAACCGGATTCCCACTCCTAGCCTGCCCCATTTTCTCTCCAAATATCACGTTAGCGCCCCTTCAGGTCTCCTAGCCCAACTACACTGCCTCCTGACTCACGCAGTGAGCTAGAGGAGACTCTGAGCTCCCTTAAGTAAGCTCTCATCGCGATCTGATAACCACACTGACGCACTACTAGAAGAAGGTGGACTACATGACGACGCAGCACCGCTCTTGCCCTATGCTAGCTTGAGAAACAAAATGCCGAACTCAAGGCACAGTTACACTGAATCAGTGCAGATATGTGCACACAAATCGATGGCCGTCTCGAGCTTTCCTTTTAACAATGGATAACCCTGCTTTGGAATTATCCTTGACAGGTATAGAATCTGACTCTGCCAAGGAGCGCGAATCCACGCTGACCAAGACGCTGGTCTGGTCCCGACTATGCAGATGTGGTCGAGATAGAGTTTGTCCGCTGGTATCCCTGCTCGGTAGTTGGGGGATTGTGGCGCAAGAGTAATATGCGGTAAAAGTGCTAATTGTTTCCAGCACGCTCATTGGCCTCGTTAAGAGGGAAGACGACCAACCCAGAAGGGAGCGTCTGGAGTCGTTATTGCACTCATCTAGCGATTAATTGCTCTTATTAAATATGCCTGTCATCGAAGAAAAACCAAGATCGGGAGTTCTTCATAGTGAGCGGCTCGCATCTTCAAAAAGCCGGCAAGTCGTCGTCTCGAGCCAGCTCAGGTCAACCCCAACGACCACGGACCATGTTTTGGCAGTCCCTCGCGCTCGCTGCGCTGCTCGCGCAAGATGCCTCCGCCCAACAAAGCTCCCTGGGCTCTTCCGGTTTTATTAGATTTGGCTGCTCTCAGCTCGTCGTCGAGCGTACCGACCCTCTTGTCAACCCTGGTGTGAATCCGTCTCCACATATGCATCAGGTCGTTGGAGGGAATTCCTTCAACATCACGGTACAATACTTATCTGTCTTTCTAAGCCAAGATAAGAACTAACAGGAGTCTAGATGGACCCTAATACCATTGATCCGCCTAAGACATCCACTTGTACGTCTTGTATATACACGGAGGACACCAGCAACTATTGGACAGCCTCGATTTACTTTAAATCTCCTGAAAATGGCACATATAAACGAGTTCCTCAGATGGCGAACGGCCGCTTAAACGGGACTTTACTCGAGCAAGATGGAGGACTTACTGTCTATTATATGCGGCCATTCAGTGGCAGTAATATGAAGACAACTGCCTTTAAGCCAGTAAGTGCAACCCCGGCGAATACCGTATAACCTAGCCAGTTTCGGGGACGGCTAGAGCAAGGACGCAAGTCAACATTACGCCCTCATATCACCGATTGGATACATTTGGGACACCCCTGGGCCCCGATCTACGCACAGCTTTCGTCTCAGACCGTTCCCTTCGTGGCGTAAATACGGCAGCGAAATACCCTCCACTAGAAGTCCCTGAAACTGGCCAGATTATACGCGCATTCTACTCTCCTTTGCTAACATGTTAAAGGGCTTCCGAATGCTCGCGGGAGACCCAATGAACCGCCAGAAGAATACCATGGCCCGCGGCATCTGCCACCGCTGCCTTGCGAAAAGTGAGCGCACCATGGGAGGCAACGGGGCCCCCTGCGATTCCAATGACACACCCGGGTTCCCCGCCAAGCCGTGCCCGGGCGGTATCCGCGTCACCGTAATCTTCCCCTCTTGCTGGGATGGAAAGAACCTCGACAGCCCGGATCATAAGAGCCATGTAGCGTATGCACCTGGCAACTCTGCGCTGGCAGGTGATAAGTGTCCGAGCACGCACCCCGTTCGAATCCCTCAAGTTATGTACGAGATTATGTACGACACATCTGGGTTCGCTAATCCTGACTACTACAAAAATGGCAAGCAACCATTAGTGTATAGCTTTGGTGATACGTGAGTCTTTCCCATTCCCTGTCCGCAGAAAGGCAACAGACCGGAGGACCAAAAAAGCTACAAAACGAGAGCGTGAAGGGAAATCATGCATCGCATGGCTAGGCTCCAGCATTATCATCTTTGTACCATTCGCTGTCGGTTTCGTTGCTGATTTTGAGCGTAGTACCGGATACGGGGCTCACGGCGACTATCTTTTTGGCTGGAAAGGAGACGCCCTTCAGCGCGGCATGGACGCTCTCGGAAAGACTTGCGGCAGCGAGTATTGCGACCAAGTTCTGAAGATTCAGGCTGGCAAGGATGCTATTGCCTGCACGAAGGCGCAGCAAGCCAAGGAAGACGTCGGTACGAATACTTGTACGTATAATCCCCATTTTTGCGAGAACATATCGTTGACACGTACTTTAGGGCTTAAAGAGCTCCCTGGCGGCGTGCAGCTTACTTAATAACTGGATGACGTGGCCGTATTGATGGTTTCTGAACCTTCCAGTCTCAACTAGGAAGATAATTTTCAGTTGTTTTTGTATGCTGGTTTCATGCGACAGGTTCTTTGGGTGCGAAGTACGTCTCATTTGGTTCTGTAGCCACCTGACAATCATTACAATTTCGTGATCACCAAGCCTGAACCCCAGTGACTCCGAATAAAGTTCCTCACAGACGACCGTTATGTCCCTCGACCCATTAGACACGGAATCATGACGAAAACGGCGGGAAAGAAAGGTTCATCCGCACCCGAACTTTATTATTGAAAAGCGCGAATATGTCATCCACGGCAATGGCAGCGTATTGGAGGTCGCCATGACATATCTCTTTCCCGCTACGCAAAATATGAAGTTTCCTTCGCCTACGTTTTACCTCTTCCTAGACTTGTTAACAATCGAGTAAGTAAGTTAAGCCCTCGTTAATTTGCTTGCTTGTGTAACCATCTCCTTATCTACTTGCTTGCTTGCTTGTTCAGCTCAACTTTACATTTGCGCTTTTTTTACTTACTAGTAAACATTTAAAATTTTTTTAGTAAAAGTTTTAAAGCGTTTAGTTTTATTTTTTTATTTTTTTCTTTTAAAAAATTGTATTTTCTTTTAACTTAAAAGTTACGTACTAACAATATTTTATTAAAGTTAAGTTAAAAGTAATTACTTTTAATTATTACTTAAAGTTTTTTATATAAATTCTATTTATATATACTTATACCTATTAATTAATTAAACCTTTTTTTAACTACATTTTAAAGTTATAATATTAAAAAGTTTTAAATTTTTTACATTTTATATTAATAAAGGCATAATTTATTTTTTAGTTCTTTTTTAATAATAACTTAAAAATAACTTTTAAAATATAAAGTATGAACTAGTACATTTTTATATACTTTTCAAAACAAATTATTAGATATTTTAATAAACTTTTATATTTAATAAAATTATTATAATGTATTCTATAAGTGAGTGGCTTACTTAAGAGAGTGACCTACTTAAGTAAGCGGCCTACTTTAGAACTTACTAAAAAATCAAAAATCTACACTTGAATATCTTAATAACTACTTATTAATATTTTCTAAAAATTGAAATTTAAGCTTTTCTACATGCATTACAGCTTCTATAAAGGTTGCATAAAAATTGGCTTCGTAATTATTAAGATATTAAGGTTTGAAAGCTAAACTAAGTTATATTACTATATCTTAAAAACTACTAAACTAATTTTTATGCAACCCTTATAGAAGCTGTAATGCACATAAAAAAGCTTAAATCTCAATTTTTAGAAAATATTAGTAAGTAGTTATTGAGATATTTAAGTGTAGATTTTTGATTTTTTAGTGAATTCTAAAATAGGCCGCTTACTTAAGTAAGCCACTTATTTATAGAATACATTATTTCTTTTATAAAGTAATAATTTAATAGTAAATAAAATATATTTAATATATTTTATAAATAAGCTACGCATATAAGCAAGCTACATATTTCGAAATTTACTAAAAATCGAAATTTTCTATTTTCATATCTTAATAACTACTTAATACTAAATTCTAAAAATTAAAATTTAAGCTTTTCTATATACATTATATTATTTCTAAAGGTTGAATGAAAATTACTTAAGTAGTTTTTAAAATATAGTAATTTAAAAGCTAAAATTATATTATATTACTATATCTTAAAAACTACTTAACTAATTTAATACAACTTTTAGAAATACTATAAAGTAGGTAGAAAAGCTTAAATTTCAATTTTTAGAATTTTCTATTAAGTAGTTAAATTATGAAAGTAGAAATTTTCGAATTTTTAGTAAATTTTAAAATACACAACTTATTTATTATTACGTAATAAGAGCTTTACTTAATTTAAAGATATTAAATTAAAATAAAGTTTACTAAAAATAATATTTAAAAACTTAGCTATTAGTTTTAGATAATTACTTTAGTATAATAGGACTTTAAAGTAAAAAACAAACAAGTTATTAGTAAAATTAAAACGTTTTATTAATTTAGAATATAATATATGTAAAATATTAAGAAATTATAAAACATAAAATAATATAAAACACTTTTTTATATAGTCTTAACTTTTATTAGTTATAGTGAATTAACTTTTGCTTAGTTTTATTACGCTAATTTACTATAATTTTTATAATTTATAATAATTTATTAAGATTTATATAAATTCTTTTAATTTATATAAATTACTTGTTCTTATAACTTATTATATATTTACTTAACTTTTTTTTTAGTAAGCTTTTTACTAATTTAGTTTTTAATACTTATTTCTAACTATTATTAGGTAATATTCTAGACTTTAATAATATTATAAGCTTTTTCTATTTTTATAATCATACTACACTCCCCTACCAGAAACTTTATTTAGTTTCTTTACTATATATTTACTATATATAAAACTTAGTACTTTTTACTTAACTTATTAGTTAACTACTAAAGTTCTTATATTTTTATAACTATTTATGTGTTATTATATGGCTACGTTTTTATATTATTATATTTTATAATATATGCCCTTTTTTAAGTTTTTAACTAAAAAGGTAGAAAATTTGTTTATATTTTTTTTATAAAAAAGCTTAGTATTTTATTATATTATATACTCTTTTTTTTAATGTTTTACTCTTTATTTTAATAATATTTAAAGTGAAGTTATTAATTATATACTATTATTATTTTATAAATTTAATTTGTGTTCAAAATTATTAAATACTTATAATATATAAAAATTATTATTACTTAAATAAATATTACATAGTAAATATTTTATTAAGCTATTATTTTATATATTTTAATTATAATATAAAGTGTAATTTCCCAGTTTTTAAAAAGGTTTAATTATATTAACTAACTAAAATTAAACTTATGTTAATAAATTTCTATAACTAAAAATAGTATTTTTTTTTTTATTAAAAAGTTAGGTTATACTACTTTAGCTTGTAAAAAAATTTTTTGTAAGTAGTTAAAGCTATTAGAGTTTTATTATACTAAAATATTTTTCTATAAACTAGCTTTTATTAAAAAGCTTAAGAAATTAAAAAAAAAAAAAAGTTTTTATAATAGTAATTTTTTATTTTTAAGTACTTAACTTTTACATGTTTATTTTTAAATAACGCTTAATTTTCTTTATTTTAAAATTTAGTACTAATAAATTTTTAAAGTAAAACTAGTTTATTAGCTAAGTATAATACTTTATATACTTAATTAGTTTTTATATCTTGTTTTTAGTTTATAATTTTTTATTAAACTAAATACTTTTACTAACGTTTAAATTTTTATAATTTCAGAATTTTACTTACTTTTTTTATAAAATTATTATTTAGTTTTAACTAAACTTTTTAGCTAGTAGTATATTTAGTAGTACTAGTTTTAAAAGCAAAATATAAAATATAAAATAATTTTTTTACTTTTAGTAGTTATAGTTTATAATTAACTAGTTTTATTTATTCTTTAATTTTATATAGTTTTATTTAAATGTAATTTAGTTTTTTTAAGAGTTATTTTATTTTAACCTTTTTATAGTAAATTTTTTTAAAAAAAAAATTAGGTTTTTAATTTTAAACTTATTAGTATACTTTTTAGTTTATAAATTTTAGTAAGTTATTTTATTATATATTTTCTTATATAATGTTTAAAGTTTTTTAGCTTTATTATAAATCTTTACTAATTTACTTTACAACTATTATAGTTTTTTATAAATAGTTAGTTTATAACCATAGTTTATAAAAAATAGTAAAATACTTATTATTAATAACTTTATAAAGTTATATATAAACTTGGTTATTAGTAATAATATAATTTAGTTATTTTATAATTTATTAATATATATTTTTAAATACTACTTTAGCATCTAGTTTGTTTATTATATTTATTTATTTATTTAAAAATAATAAACTGTTAATAGCTTACTGTCTAATTTTATTCTATAAATAAATATATTCTAAAAAAAATAAGGTAAACAGTTATTTCTATTAGTAATAACTGTTTTAAGTGTTTTATATTTTATAATTAAAGTTTATAAAATTTTGTAAACTAATTTATTTATTAAAAACTCTCTATATATAAGTTAAAAAAATTTATATGTTTATTAATAATTACTAATATTATATTATATATTTGTTTTTAGTAATATATTTTAAATTTTAGTAAATTTATAATAAAGTTTATTAAACTTAATTTTTATAATTTTTTAGTTACAACTAATAGTTATAACTAACTATATAGTTTATATTATTTTAGTTTATTTTTATTATATTTTAAGTAATTAGTAAGAACATTTTTAACTTCCTTATATATATATATATATATAAAATATAAAATTTTAAAAAAACATTTTATTATCTTTTTAATTTTTCAGTATTTATATGTAATAATACTATAATTTTTTAAAATTAATTTATTTTATAAAAATTTTAGTATGTAATTAAGTTTATTTTATTAAATAAATTTATTATATTTAATATACTATATTAAGGTAGCTAGTAAATATTTAGTTTCTAGTTTTCTCTTAATTTATTATTTTTAGTTACTATTATGGTGGTGCTATAAGCAGAGAGTTAAGTACTTAATAAAAAGTATTAATTAATTACTAAGTATAATACCAAGTAATAATTTAAGACATTACATAAAAAAAGAAAGAATATAATAAGTTATAAGCTAAAATATTTAGAGCAAGGGCTTATACGCTAATATAAAGCTAATATATAAATATATAATATAAAAAAAGCTTATAAAAAAGGCTTTCTTAGAAGACTTTTATATTATAAATAGTTATTATAATAGTACCCTCTCTTTAGATCTAAGCTTTTATAAGGAGTATTTATATTAGATATTAGGTCTAAATTAGTTTAGATTTTTAAAATAAAATTCTTTTATAGTAGCTATATCTTAAAGATTGCTTATAAATTCCTATATTAGATTATTATATCTAGTTTATTTAACTAGATATTTATAGCGTTTCCGCCTGCAATTTAGGTGTAATTCTTTAATTTATTTAATATAATATTTAGTTTCTTTATTAACTTTAATAGGTTTAGATGGTGGGTTTTATTAACTTAAAAAATATTTAGATTTAAACGCAGTAGGCTAAAGTAATGATATATAAAAGACTAAGTATATATTTAAGAATTTAAAGAGTTTAAGTTAGTACGTATATAGAGAAATTATTTAAGAGATATAGTATTTCCCTAAGGCCTTTAAGTCTAGCTTCTTAAAAGATTATTTTATTTAGATATTTTATATATTAAGTCAGACTATGTCTTCTATCTAATAGTTAAGTATAAGTAATTATTTCTAGTTTATATATTTTTTTTAAAGAACTTAAGCCTAAATTATCCCTTCTTAAATTAATTATTAAATATTAGCTATTTTCTCTACTATGCGGTTAACTTCTAAGGCTTATAATACTTAGTAAAAACGTCTTTAAATTCTTATAAGAGATTTAAAACCCATTTAGGAATATTAGCCTATATTAGCTAGAAATAGTAAAACTTTTATAAATTTAGATATAGTATTATTAGCTTTAAATTATACTAAAGGAAGCCAGTTTACCTAGTTATCTTACTAGTAGTTTATATATATATATAGGACTTATTTTATTATACTATTAGCTCTTTCTATTTAGCCATTAGTTTCTAGGTAATATACAGAAAATAATTAGGATTTAATTTATAGTTATTTATAGAGTTCGTTATAGAAGATAGAGATAAATTATATTCCTTAGTCTAATATAATTATCTCTAGAAGACTATAGTTTATTTATATATACTAATAGAAAAATAGGTAACGTCTATAGTAGTTATCTTACTATAAAAAATTAGGTATTAGTATTTTATAAAGTGATTAACTATAACTATAATATTAATATAGCCTTTAGATTCTAAGAGATTAGTAATAAAGTTTATAGAAATATCCTTTCATCTTCTTTTAAAGATAGAGAGAGGTTTTAAGAAATTATAGTACTTTTCACAGAAAACTTTAAATCTTTAGTAGGTATAATAATAAGATATATATTAACATATTATTTTAAACATCTAAAGCTAGTAGTATTTGTGTTGTAGAATTTTAAGAGTTTTTCTATAATTAGAGTAGCCGCCAGCAGGAGAATCATGCATAATTTAAAAAAGTTTAATTTTAAGTTTATTATTATTTGGTATTACTAGCTGATTATAATAGTATAACTAGCCTTCTTAGTTTTTATATTTACTTAGAGAAAGCTTTTTAGAGTGTTAGGTTTTATCCCATATTAGCAACAGAATTTCCTAGATAAATTTATTATTTAGGTATTTATTATTAATAATCTGTTGAATTAACCTATCTATCTTAGTTAAGTTTAATTCTAGAGTATTATTAAATAGTTTAGAGTAGAGAAATATTTGTTATTAAGCTCTTTAGGCTTTTTCTTAAGCTAAAGTATTTTATATATAGTAAGTAAAAGCATCTAGTTTTCCATCCTACTTACCTAGTTAGTACGTGATGGCGAAGTTAAATTAAGATAAGTATTTAACCTAATAAGCTTATTAGTAACTAAGTTATTTTATTATAGTAAAGTACTAAAGGTTCTTATAGTTATTTAGTACTTAAATTAAGAACACAACACTTTCTAATTCAGGTCTCTATTATTCGAAGTAATATATAATAGCTAGTAGTTCTTTATTATATATCTTATAGTTATATTCAGCAGGATTTAGTCTCTTAGAAAAGTAAACTATAGGTCTTAGTTTATTTTATTTATTTTTCTAGAAGAGAACTCTAGTAGTTATATAGTCTAAAAAATCAGCTTCTATAATAATTAGTAACTTAAAATTAAAGTGTTAGAGAATTAGGGTAGTTATAAATATATATTTTAAGCATTTAAACGCCTCTTAATAAGCGTTATTAAATTTAAATTAAATGTTCTTCTTTATTAAGGCTATAAACAGGGACGTATTACAGAAAAAGTTATTAATAAATTATTAATAGAAGTTAGTAAATCTTAAGAATACTTTTATATCCTTTATGTTCTTAAAAAATTTCTAGTTAAAAATATCTTTTACTTTATTTAGGTTTATACTAATTCCTCTTATTAAAATTACATACCTAAGATAAGTAACTTGTTCTTAGTAGAACTTATATCTATTAATATTAAGTTATAAACTAGCTTTATTTAGAGCTTTTAAAACTTATTTTATATATTATTAGTATTCATACAAAGAATTACCATAGATTAGAATATTATTAAGGTAGGCTATATAAAATATATTAAGAAATAGTTAAAGAATATTATTCATATAATATTAGAACATACTTAGTATGTTAGCTAGTTTAAATAGTATAATAAGATATTTAAATAAGCTATATTAGATTTAGAAGGTAGTTAACTATTTATCTCTTTCTACTATATAAAAATAGTTAAAAGCTAAGATAATATCTAGCTTTATAAAGTACTTTACTTTACTAAGGCAGAATAGAGTTTCTTAGATTAATAGAATTAAATAATAGTTTTTAATAGTAATAGCGTTTAGAGCTTAATAGTTTACATAAAATTAGAAATCTTTATTAAATTTCTTTACAAAAATAACTAGGGCAGCTACAAGAAATAAACTTACTTTAATAAATTTTTTAATAAAATAGTTATTAAGATACTTTCTAAGAACTTTTAGTTTATTTTAAAATATCCTATAGAGAGGTCTAAATCCAGGTTGCTTTCTTTCCTTAAGGATAATCTTATAGTTATATAGATAATATTTAGATAGTCTATTAGCTTCTTTATATGAAAATATTTAAAAAATATTATAATACTCCTTTAGAACCTTAATAGCTAGATTAGTATAAGTTTTTATAACTAAGGCTTTATTAATATTAGCTATTAAAATAGCAAAGATTTTATATTCGTGTTTTTAGGCTATTTATATAAAGAGGGCTACCCTAATTAAATAGATATTTATACTTAATTTAGAGTTCTTATAAGGGCCTTCTAGTAAAGTCTTTACTAAAAAGTTTTTAAAATCTTAAAAGAAAGGTTTCCTTATAAAGTCTCTATTTAGTTTAGTATTAGATTTAGGTGTAAATTTAGATTCTAAATAGAAGTACTTTAAAAAATAGTTTACTAAAAAGTCCTCTAAATAGGTGTTAAATTCTTATAATTAATTATTCATTTTAGCTAATTAGTTATTATATTAAGTTTAAGTAGTTAGTAATAACTTTAGAAAGCAGGTCTAACAACGCTGTATATAAATAGTATTAAAATAAAAACCTTTTAGTAAAGGATTTACTAGAAGGTTCTCTAGGCAGATAACATTTTCTTTTAAATAAATTAGAAATTAAGATAAGTATAGGTAATAGGCCTGGCAACAGGAAGCATTTAAAAATAGCTTTTATAAATTATAATTAAAATTAATTTTATACTTTCTTATTTAAGATTAGCTAAAAATTAATTCATAGTTTCCTATAGCTATTATAAAGAGATAAATTTTCTTAATATAATTTATATAATAGAGAGTTATACTAGCAGTATATAAGATATAACCCTTTTTAAGATATTTACTATTAAAACTAGTAGAATATAGGACGTTTGGGAGTAGTAAGAAACAGAGTTTCTAAATACTAACTAGAGATCTACTAATATAACCTATATTAATTACTCTAGTATTAATTAAAGTTGTAACAGAGTAGGATGAGCTATCTTATTAAATAATATATAAAATATTTACTTAATAATTCTAAAAGTTAGTTACTAGGTGAGAAGTCTAAAAGTTAATAGAAATTTAATATTAAAAATATTTTAGAGAGCGACTTAACACTAGAATAAAGCTTTTAATAAACTAGCTTAAAAAGTTTAGAAGTATTCTTATCTATAAAAAGATTTAAATTTAGAGAAAAAACAGAAGCAGGTTACTTATTAGAATTAGAATAAACTTATAAATTAGACTTCTAATAGAAAGATAAAGTAGTTTTAGGAAATATAACTATATTTATTATACTTAAAATATTAGTTATTATGCTTTTAGATTTCTCGTTTAACTAATCTAACAAGAGCGTAGTTAAAGATATTAATTTTCATAATATTAAAATCTCTTCATAATACAAGTTACAGCCTAGTAAGATATAGTAAAGAGAAATACCAAAAGTTATTATTATATAAAAATATTAGGTTAATATAGTTATTTAATATATTAGGAATTTTAATACTTACTATTATTTAGTAGAGATTATTATTTAACGACCTTCTTAGCTAAGTAATTAGACTAATTTTATTTAGTTTAGTATTAGTAGCTAGTCTATAGAATTTAGTAAAGTAAATAATAAAACTCTTTTATTTTTAATAAAATAAATTAAGCTTACTTAAGGTAGTAAGTTTCCTATTTAGGTCTCCATATATAACTTATAGAAAGGTAATTAATTATTCTACTAAGTATATATCCTTATTTATAAAAGAATCTATAAGTATTATTAGGTCCTTCTCTAGCCTTAAATATACATATAGAAATTAAGAGTATTTAGTAGAATATTAGTTAGTATTATTTTTAAGCTTATAATTAAATTTTCTAATATAAATACGTAGGTCTTTTCGTTTTCCGGTAAATATTAAAGAGTTAAGTAAATAATCAGATTTCGTTATTATTAGTAGCGTAGTAGGTTTTAGTATAATAATTAATCTCATATTCCTAACTATAGCTTAAGGAACTTAGAGATAGATACTAGTTATAATTATAGATAAAATTAAAGTTATAAGCCTTAAGCTACTTCTAGATAAATTAGTAACAAAAGCTAGACTTTCTTTAACAGAGGAGATAGTAATAATAGGGATTAAACTAATAAACACTTACTTTATCTTATTAAGCTTAGTATAAAGAGCTTTTATATTCTCTTTATATTAAATTTCTTATCTTATTAAAGTATTTATAAGTGATTTATTATTTACCTTTAGAGTCACAAGTTAAAAGGTAAGATCTCTAAGGATTTTAATAAAATCTAGGTTATTTATTATAAGAAATTAGTAAAGATGTAATATAATATCACGGTAGTGCTATAAGTAGAAGATTAAGTACTTAATAAAAAGTATTAATTAATTACTAAATATAGTACCAGGTAATAATTCAAAACATTACATAAAAAAAAAAGAATATAATAAGTTATAAACTAAAATATTTAGGGCGAGGACTTGTGCACTAGCGTAAAGCTAATATATAAATATATAATATAAAAAAAAGCTTATAGAAAAGGCTTCTTTAGAAGACTTTTATTTTACAGATAGTTACCATAACAGTTACTTTTAACTTAAGTAACTATTATAATTTTTATATAAGTATATTCTAAAAATTTATTTAAATTTTATCTTAAAAATTTATTTTAAACTATTTTTATTTTATGTATATAATTATGTTATTAACATAAAGTATTAGTTGTACTATCATTTTTACTTTTTTTATAAAGTATTTTAAAATTAAAAGTTGTAAGCAACTTTATTTATTATACTTATTATTAATTTAACTTTCTTATTATAATAAAACTTATAAAATTCTTATAGTTTAAATAAACTACTACTTAGTATTATGTTTTCATAAAATATATTCTTTATTTCCTAAATACTAGAACTACTATAAGTAGTTTTTTATTATAAATATTATAATTTAATTTAAGTCTACTAAATTTCATAAATATATAATTAATTAAATATAAGTATTTATTACTTTATAAGCATAATTTAATACATTAGTTTCTAAAATAATTAGGAATTTAGAATTAAATATTTTAAGTATTAGTACTTTTAAAAATCTTTTTTTAAGTTTTTAAAATACTTGTTTTTAAAAAAAAAATTAAATTCAATTTCTTTGCATATAATTTTTATAAGTAGTATTGTAATTTTTAATTTTTTTTTAAAACTTTTTTAACTAATGTTAAGTATAGCTAGTTTATAATATTTTTAGCTTTACTAAAATTTATAGCAAATATTTTTATAAAATAACAAATTTAAAAAGTTTATACTTATTTAATAAAAATTATATTTTTCTAGTTATATAAATAAGTTGTACTTTTTTAGCTTTTATAATACTTTTTTAATATATTTTTTATATTCTTTTAATAATTCTTTTAAGTAGATAAAAACATTATGGAAATAAACTAAATATAAATATATTTTAATATTTGTATAACACGTAGTTTATTATTGCTTAAAATATAGCTAGTATATTTATTAACTTAAATAATATAATAAAATATTTAAATAATTTAAAACTTATTTTAAATACTATTTTATATTTATACTTTTTTTTTAATTTATACTTTATAGTATTTCTTGCAAATATTAAATAAACTAAGCTATTTTACTTTTTAGAATTAATTTATAAGTTCTTAAATTAGTAGTAATAAGTAATAGGTCTTTATTATTATATTATTAAGTTATTTAAAATCTATATATAATTATAGTTTTTTTACTTTTTTTTTAGTATAAATAATATAAGAAATGTTATTAGACTTTTACTTACTTTTATATATATATATATATATATATATATTAGGTTTATATTTTTTAATTTTTTAATTTTTTTTTATTAATTTTAATTTAGTTTATACATTTGGTTTAGTTTTACTATTACTTTTTTTAGAGTAGTATTTGGTAATTTTATAGTTTATATTACAATAAAATTTCTTATAGTTTCTTTTTAAAAAACTTTTTAAATTTCTAATATTTTTTTAAAATAGTAAAACTAGTTATTTTTTATAATAAATATGCTTTTTTAATTTATAAAAGTTTAATATTTTAGGTTTTTTTTATATAAGTACTTTATCTTACTTAAAAAATACTTTCTATTATTAAAATTATTCTCTTTTAAATTTTTTATTGAATCTAAGTTAGTATAACTTTATATATAAGTTATTAATTTAAAATTATTTTTTTTCTCTAATTAATAATTGAATTTTACTTAGTAAGCTAGTTTTATTCTAAAATTAAATTTTTTTACTTAAGTTAGTTATTTTAATATAATACTTATATTTACTACTTACTATTTTTATAGTTACTATTTGAGTTTTTAAATTAATTTTTTTTTAAAGTTTATAGTACTATTATTTACTTATTATAGCTTTCTTAGTTTATTTATAACTTTATATAATATAATATAAGTATAAGCTTATTTATTTAAAATAAGTATTTTATTTACTTTACTATTTATAAGTATAAATAACTTTTTTTTAAATATATACTTTTTAATACGTTTTTTATGTATTAAAAAAACTTTCTAATACTTAAATATTTTTACTAACTTTTTTATTATTATATTACTTTTAAAAGTAAAATTTTTTTTTTTTTTTACTTTTACTAACTATGTTGTTAACTATAGCTAGTAGTTAAAAGCTATTTAGATTTTTAAATTACTACTTAAAGTTTACTTAAAAGTAGACTTATTTCGTTATTATTTTATTTATATGTAAATTAAATACTTTAATAAATAGTATTTATACTAATGTATTTTATAAGCAAGTGAACTACTTATGTAAGTAGACTACTTTTACCAAAAAATTACCTTTTCTTTAATAACTTTACGAAAACTTAATATTATGTAATAAAATTTTAAAATTTGATTTTTCACTATATAATACACTTTAAGTTGAATTTATATAAAAGTAAGTTTACGTAATACTAAATCATTAAGCTTAGAATTTAGTTTACTTTATAAGACTTTTTAGCTATTTATATCTGTAATATTACTTAATAATAAATTATAAAAACTAAAATATAAGTTATTTTATAAATAACTAACTTTATATAAAGCTTTTATATTTGTAGAATAAGTATCTTTTTAAGAACTTTATGTAAAGACATGTTTTAGCTTCTACTTTCTAGAATCTTACAAACTACTAATACTATAGCTTTAAAATTCTATTATATTATAGTTTTAGGTTTAAATAACTTATATTTAAGATTTTATAATTTATTATTAAGTAATATTATAAATATAAATAGCTAAAAATTCTTTTAAAGTAAACTAATTTCTAAGCTTAATACCTTAGTATTACGTAATTCAACTTTTATGCAAATTTAATTCTGGGTATATGGTATAGTATAAAAGCTAATTTTAAAATTATACTAAATAATATTAAGTTTTTATAAAGTTATTAAAGAAAAAGTATTTTTTTTGGTAAAAGTAGTCTACTTACTTATGTAGTTTACTTACTTATAGAATATATTATAACTTTTTATTATATACATCTTTTATTTCTTTTTAATAGTTAAAATATTATTATTTTAGAAAATATTTTATATAGAGTAAAAGTTTATAACTTATATTTCTTACATTTTATTTTTTAAGTTTTTGTTATTTTTAATAAAACATATATTCTATTTAGTATTAAGTTTAATTTATAACTTAATACTTATTACTTTATAAATGAAGTTTACTATTTAAAGACTTACTTATTATAATTTTAATATTTTCTAGTTTTTATTACTTTACTATTTAGTAAAGTATTCATTTTTATTTTATTTTATTAAGTTGTATAGTAAATTACTTCTAATTATAATTTATTTTTAACTAATATTTAAAACTATATAACTAATACTTTTTATATAATAATTATTTTTTATTAGTATAGACTCTAATTATAATAGTATTAAAGTTATATTTTTTACTAATACTTATTTATTAGCTTAGTTAAATCCTAGTTTAATTACTTTAAATTTTAATACTAATAGTATATTTAGTATTATTATATTAAAAAGTACTTTTAACTTTTTATATATCGTTAATTTTCTTAAATTGCTTTTAAAAATTATAATATTTTTTTTATAATAAATATGTTTTCTTATTTGTAATTTCTATTTTATAAACTTTATTAGTACTTTTTTGTTTTATTTTTTAAAGTAACATTTTAGTATTTTACTAAATAACTTTTTTTTAAATATTGTTTTAATCTACTAATTTAACATACTTTTTATTATATTTAAACTTTAATTATGGTAAACATTAAATTACTAGTAACAAAAAAAAATTTTAATTATAAATTACTTTTCTTTATTATAAATTATAAAAGAGTTAATATTAGTTTCTAGTTCTTTTAATAATAGTTTAAAAATAATAAGTTTTTATAAAAAGTAATTTTTTACTTTATAATTTATAACGTTATATTACTCTCTTACTACTTTATAAATAATTATTTTGTACTTATTTTAGTTATTATTAAAGTTAAAAGTATAGTTTAATACTTTATTATATAGTTAAGTTTAAAGTATTAAAATACTTTATATACGTAATTTTAGTTTTAATTAATTTTTTATTAAATATTTTATTTTATAAGTTTTTTTAATTTAATATATAGTATAGCAACTTTATACTCTTTTAGTTTTCTTAAATATTTTTATATAAAGTATTTTACTTTACTATATTTTAAATAAACTTTTTATATTAACTAAATTTTTTATTTTAATATTATTTACTATAACTTAATAGGCTTTTGCTTTTTACTTGTTATTTATACTTTATTAATATTTACATTTATTAAATTCTAGTAATATACTAGCTTTAAATCTTTTTTAAGTTTTTAAAAAATAATAACGTTATTTTTTTTTAATTTTATTTATATTATTTATTATTTATTTAAACTACTTCTATTATTATTTTTAACAACTTATTTTTTTTTTAAATATTTTTTTATCTTTATTTTTAAGAGTTTAGTAATAGTATTTAATTAAAAGATTATTATTCTAATTAATTTGTAATTAAAGTTATTTAAACTTTATTATGTATTTAGGCTACTAATTTTATTTATTTAAAAACTCTAAGTTTTTTAAATTATTATAAGCTTTTTGTTAACTTCTCTAAATACTATATTTATTTCTTTAGAAAATGTTTAATAGCTAATATAAACTTTTTATACTTTATTACTATAGTTTAAGTTACTAGTTTTAAGGTAATTTTTAGCTAAAAGCTAAAACTACTTTATGACTCTACTTTTTATATTTATACTAGTAATAAGAATTTAATTTTTCTTAGTTATAAATATTTACTTATTAAACTTATAATATATATTTATTACTATTATAAATTTATGTAGCTTTTTATATATTTTATTATATTATTTTAGTAGGTAAATTTTAACTATTTTACTAAAATTAATATATACTTAAAGTAATTAAACTACTTATAAAAGTTATTAAATTTATTTTATTTAATTTTATACTATTTAGAGTATACTAAATATTAGAATATTTATAATAAATAATAGTTTAGCTATTTTCATAACTAATACTAATAATAACTTAATTATGTTTTTACTTATATTAAGTTTAAGTAATTATTTTTATTACGTAATAATAGTTTTACTTAATTTAATAACATTAAATTAAAGTAAAATTTTTTAAAAATAAAGTTTAAAAACTTAGCTATTAACTTTAGCTAATTACTATAGTATAATAAAACTTTAAAGTAATTAAAAAAATAAGTTATTAGTAAAGTTAAAACGTTTTATTAATTTAGAACATAATATATATAAAATGTTAAGTAATTATAAAAAGTAAAATAATATAAAAAAAAGCCTTTTTATATAGTTTTAATTTTTAGTAGTTATAGTTAATTAACTCTTACTTATTTTTATTAAGTTAATTTACTGTAATTTTTATAATTTATAGTAATTTATTAGAATTTATATAAATTTTCTTAATTTATATAAATTACTTTTTCTTAGAACTTATTACGTGTTTACTTAATCTTTTTTAGTAAAGTTTTTACTAATTTAGTTTTTAATACTTATTTCTAACTAGTATTAATTAGTATTGTAAACTTTAGTAATATTATAAGCTATTTTAATTTTTATAACTACACTATATATTTTTATTAAGTATTTTATTTAGTTTTTTTATTATATATTTACTATATATAAAGCTTAGTACTTTTTTCAATTTATTAACTTACTATTAAAGTTTTTAGTTTTTTATAACTATTTATATATTATTGTATAACTATATTTTTATATTATTATATTTTATAATACTTATATACATAGCTTACTTATAAAATACGTTATATTAAGTAATTAAACTATTTATATATAGTAAAAATAAAATTAGTTTAATTATTTAATAATTAATAGTTTAGCTAATAAAACCTAATTTATATAAATTTATAACTATTAGTAATTAATAAAAATTAATTTTTTAAATAATGTTTTTACTTTAATATAATTATTAAATACTTTTATTGACTATTTAAATATAAATTCAAAGTTGTTTTTACTTTAACTAGTAAAAAAAATAGTAAGAAATAACTTTTTAAAATAAAAATTAATATCTTTAAACTTATAAGTTTTATATATTACTTAATTTATTTTAGTAAATAAGTATAAACTTTAAAAAATTAGTTTTAATACTTTTAAATATAATAAATATTATTGTGACGGCCTGTTACATGACATATTCACGGGAAGCGTTACTACGTGTCGTCGCGTCGTCGTGTTACAGATGACGTTACCAGTTAAGTGCCACGCTTTCACATGCACGCTATGAGCGCCTATATAATCCTCCTCCGCTCTCTTTCTACACTCTTTTCTCTTCTTCATACTAGAGTAGCTCTAATACAGCGCCTTATTGCTCGCAACCACTTGTGATTGCCTATAGGTTCATGCTGGCCGTGACATTACTCTAGTATCACCCATTCTTTGGCCTGTGAAGGCGACATAATATCAGTCAAACCGAGTGCTCAAACGTAGTTTGCAGTGCCGACGACTTTTCTCACTCTTTTCAAGTCCTACCGTGATAGGCAACCCCAATTGCACTACGAGGTAGTGTAACGAAGCCCTGGATTGGCAGGTAACGAGCGATCATCCTACGACAGGCTCTCATCGCATTTGAATCTCTGGTTATCTCCAAAAGCAGCAAGCGGCTGGCTCTAGGAGCTCTCACCACGATACGCTCTCTGGTCATCTCCAGATAACGGACCTTCTGGAGCTCTCACCAAGGCACCCACCCACCTCTGGTTATCTCTAGACAACGAACCTTCTAGAGCTCTCACCAAGGCACTTATTCACTGATCATCCTCAGGAGACGCACTTCCTGCAGGCTCTTATCGTGACGACGACGACGACGACAACAGCAACCCATCGACAAGCGCTATTACGCTAATTCGGCACCCAACGGCAACACACAGATAAGCGTCACTACGTCTGCAGCGTGCAGACGGCCCATTCACACAATCTCAGTGCGCATCACGAGGCGGCTGAGTGGAGAGAAAGGTGCAAGAGCTAGGAAGCCAAGCACTGCTAGCACTGCCCGGTTGTAAACCGAGTTAGGACGATCTACACCCCCGGGCCCCTGCTTGCAAGCCTGCTGAGTTATAGTAGCCCTCAAGTTGCTTTGTGTAGTTGAAAACGTTAAACCTCGTAGTAATTCCTGTGAACTCTGCAGTGGTGCAAGGCAAGGCAAAGACAAAATGGTGAAAGCAACCGCCCTGGAGCTGAGGGCCTTCTCAAGCATCGGTATTGATGACGACATTACTCTTTACCCTGAGGACACCCCACATCACTTCTATATATCGACAAAAGAGCTTGAAGACGACCGACGAGGCAAGCTCAGACGTCTGGAAAAGCAAGCAAGAGACAAGAGCATCCCCATAACCATTAAGAAGCGTACTAAGGATGGACAAACGTTATCCACCGACATCGCCATATGGGTCGAAATGGATTCAACAGAGCTTGCCAACGAGCTTCATGAGCAAATCCTCTATATTAAAGCACTGGAGCAGCAGACCGACACTTTGTTCCGCATTGCCAACGATGCCCTGCATGCTGAGAGCGAGATTGCAGAAGCCCTGCGTCCATCCAAAGTGGAGGTTTAAGCAGAGAAGGTCGTGAAGAAAGCCAGCTCTAAGATCCAAGCCCGATATCAGCCAAAGCCGATTCAACCACTAGAAGAAGAAGAAGAAGCAATCTCTGAGGCTGATGAAACTCTGTTGCAGCCTGCCAAGCAACGACAGACGCGCCAGAATGCCAGGTTCCCTTCTCTTCGCGGAGGATCAAGCCCTGCCCTGCTTCGTACGCCAGGTGCAGCCACCTGATAAGAACTGACGACCCCAGGATTAGTATATGCTACCCATCTAAGCGTCTCATAAGGCAAGAGGTCTGCTAAATTCCCTGACCCGCCTATTCTCGATGACGGCGTCAACCCGACCTTTAAGAACTGGAACAAGCAGATGAGAAACAAGCTCAGGCTCAACGCTGACTGGTATGATTGCGACGATCCGGACGCCACAGAAGTAGCATGAATTGCTTATATCCAGACTCGCATCGCCGGCAAGGCTAGCGACTTTCTCAACCCTTTCTTGGACGCCAGAGAAGACCGAGGAGAAGAGGTTGCTGTGGAAGACGTGATACAGTACCTCTAGAGCGTCTCTGAAGACCCTGACTAACGCATCAAGGCGCGACAAGAGCTCAGGTCTCTCAGGATGAAGCCCTCAGACGATTTCAACCAGTTTCTGGCAAACTTCATGCGGCTCGCCAATCTCGCCAGGACGCCACAAGACCAGTGGAAGGAAGACCTCCATGAGATGCTGTACAGCGAGCTACGTACGCACATGGAAGGCAAATACGCCCAGGAGTACTGCACCTTTGAGATGTACTGCAACAAGGCTCAGCACATGGCACGTGGACTAGCCCGATCCAACCGCGAGCGTACAGAGCGTAGAGCGCTGCTCTAAGCCAGGGGAAGCCTACTAAGAAGCATCAAGAAGAGCAAGCCTGCGCCGGCTTTCGCCATTAAACCAGCAACTGCTACAACCACCTTGCTCACCAGGCAAACCTGCTACAGCTGTGGCAAACCCGGTCATCTCTCACGCGATTGCTTGACGCCTAAGAGAATCGAGAATAAAGCAGTCGATTGGGAAGAGCACATCGAGTACTCAGACGATGCCCTAGAACCAGACGAAAGCTCAGGAAACGAATCACTCTAGGCGAAGTCTCCTGCCTAGAGTCCCCTACTAGAGCATCTAGTGCACCTGTACGGCTAAGCGATATTGTGATACCCAGTACGGCATTTGCCAAGCCAGTAATCAACCCAATGTACCAAGAGGATGCCGATAGACAAGACAAGCTGCTTGACGCACCCGCGCTAAGGAGAGGCACTTCATGGCATATTGACCTAGTAATAACTGTCGCCAGTCTTGGTCCAGCTTCCGCACCTTTGGTTACAGGCACTATCTCCCTCGCCCCAGACAATGCAGCGTAACAAGCAACACCAGTAACACAAGCAACACCAGCAACACAAGCAACACCAGCAACACAAGCAACACCAGTAATACAAGCAACACCAGCAACACTAACAGCAGCTGTAGGCAGTGCTAGAGAGAAGCTTGAGGCACCTATCCAAGATTGGACTCCGTACAAGCTGGTAGACTACATCCTGCAGGTTAACCGTTCTATCAACGCTCTCCAGCCTTATCGTGGGTTCGCAAAGTACCACAAGCAGGACTGGAAGCCTGACTGAGAGTCCATCAATGATAAGAGATGCTAGAACCAACGGACAAGGACAATCTAGCAGCCAAAAAAGGCAAAGAGGTGAGGAGAAGAAGGAGGAAGTAATGTGGAGGCAAATAGTCTGTAATTTTGCTTTGCTTTTTGCTAATTTTTGCAACGGAATCGAGGGACGATTCCACTCTCTTTTGGAGGGGGGTGATGTGACGGCCTGTCACATGACACATTCACGGGAAGCGTTACTACGTGTCGTCGCGTCGTCGTGTTACAGATGACGTTACCAGTCACGTGCCACGCTTTCACATGCACGCTACGAGCGCCTATATAATCCTCCTCTGCTCTCTTTCTATACTCTTTTCTCTTCTTCATACTAGAGTAGCTCCAATACAGCGCCTTATTGCTCGCAACCACTTGTAATTGCCCATAGGTTCATGCTGGCCGTAATAATTATAGTTTAGTAAAAACTTTTATATATTTATAATTTATATAATTTATTATGTAGTTCTAATTATATACTATAATAAATAAAATAAAAATTACTTTAATATAGTAACTATGAATTAAGTTATATTAAATATTTTAGTAATTATATAAAGTAGTATAAAAAGTTGCTTACATATTATATTTTAACAATATAAAAATAAAATAAAAATAGTTTAACTAATTTATTATATAATTATTTTAAAAAATTACTTAAAAACGTAAAAATAAGTATAAAAAATTAAACTATTTAAAAGCTAAAAAAGATACCTTTTTATATAATAAATTTTCTACTTTTAATTTACTAAATACTTAAGTTTATTATAACTACTTAACTTTTCTTAGATTTATTTACTTTAATTATACTTATAATTTAATATAAAAAACGTTATGTATTTTTTTATATTAATTTTATTAATTACTTTAATAATATTAGCTAGTAACTTAACTTTATATATTGTATATTAAATTATTTGTTTTACTTTTTACTTAGTATTTTATTTTTTAGTATACTTTTAAACTAGTAATTAGTAATTACTTTTTAGAGCATTTACTATATTTTAATTATTACTATTTATAATAATAATTTTTTTAAACTTATAGTTTAAAAGTTTTATTTTAAGTTTTAAGTAAAAAAAAATTGTTTCTATTATAATATTATAAGTATTTTTTAAATTTTTTTTTTTTACTTTAAATAATACTTAAAATTAATTTATTAAATATTTGTAGCTATTATGTAGTAAAATTAATTTAAAATTATAACTATTTTATATTAACTTTATATAGATTACATAAAAAAATTTGATATTTTATAAATTTTTTATTTAGTTAGTATTTTAATATATTAAATACCTTTTAAAGGTATAATCTAATAATTTCTATTTAAAATTTTAAATTAATATTTACTAAAATATATTATTTATAAAAATAGTTAACTTTAACACTTTAAAATTAAAGTTTATTTTTGTTCAAAATATTTTTAAAAATAGCTAACTTAAGTTAATTATTATACACATAAACTATTTACTTATAAGTTTACTTTAAATTAGAAAATATAAAATCTAGAAAAAAAAATAAAAATAATAGACTTTTAAACTTTTATAACTTATAATATTTTTATTTAATATTTTTATTTAATATTTTTATTAATTTTGTTTATTAACTTCTTTTAATTAAAAAGTTATATAAACTTTTATGTAAAATTTAGTATTATTAATTTTTTAATAATTTTCTAAATTTTTCTTGGTTTATAGTTTTTTTATGTAATTAGATATTTTCACTAACATTTAAATTATTTTAATTTTATAATTTAACTAATATAGTTTTATGTTTATATTTATTACTAGTAGTGTATTTAGTAGTACTAGTTTAAGTAATAATATATAAAAAACTATATAAATTTTTATATTTTATAGTAGTTATAGTCTATAGTTAATTAATTTAATAACTTTACTAATTTTAAATAGTTTAATTTAAACGTAAATTAGATTTTTATTAATTTTTTTTTTTAATTTTTATATAAAAGAAAAACTTTATTATTTTTTTAAAAGTTAGTTTTTTAACTATTAACTTATTAATACTTTTTATAGTTTATAAGTTTTTTAAAGTAATTTATTTACTAAATTTATTATATAAGTTTTCTATAATTTGTTTTCTAATTTTTATAGTTTTTTATAAGCTAATAGCTTATAACTATAATTAGTATAAAATAGTAACTTATTAGTTATAAATACTTTTATACTATTATATATAAATTTAGCTAAAAATAATAACTTAACTTAATATTCTTAAAAGTAATTAATATATATTCTTAAATATTATTTTAAAGTTTAGTTGATTTAGTTTATTTATTTATTTATATAAAAGTAAAAGCTTATTAATAATATATTCTTTTAACTTTAATTTAAAAATTATTTAAAGTGTAACATAAATAATTTATTTTAATTAAAAATAAATAATTTAAATAATTTATATTTTAAAATTACACTTTTAAAAAAATCTATAAACTAGTATTTTTATTAATAAATTCATAATTATTAGTATAAAGTATACATACTTAGTTAATTTTTTTATAGTTATTAGTTTTATATTATGCTTTTTATTATTTTCTAGTTTTTTAAATAATACTAGTTTTATAATAAAGTTTATTAAAACTAACTACTATAATTTTTTTAGTATTTTTAATAATTATAAAAGTTTATAGACTTTATATTATACTATTTTATTAAAATAGTTTTTATATAAGTTACTATTTTTACTTTTTATTTTAACTACTTAATATAGTAATTTCTAGAAATTTACTTTATATTTTTTTTACTTTTTAATATTTATATATAATAGTTTTATAATTTTCTTTAATTAATTTTTTGTATATACTTTTTAGTATATAATTAAGTTTATTTATATATTTAAGATATTTTTTAAGTTAAGTATTAACATTTATGTTACTTTTTTTAAAAAATGCAATTTAATTTAATGTATTTAATAATTTTTAAATTTTGTTATAATTACTAGTTATAACTAATTATATATTATGAATTTATTTAATTTTATTATTAATACTATATACAGTACTAGCTTGTATTATTTTATATAATTTAATTATTAGCTAAATATATTTACTACTTTATTTTTTAATTTCTTTTAATAAAAAAAATTTTAAAATTATAAATAACTAAAGGTTTTACTTAATATATTTATTTTTTATTAAGCTTTTTAATTATTATAAAACTTATTAAGTTACTAGAGTTAAATATACTACTATTTAATATTTAGCTTTTTAAAAGTAAAGTTACTATTTTTAAAATAATTTTATTATAGCTAGTAAATTTTTGTTATAAATATTATAGTTTAACTTAACTTTTTCAAGCTTTTTTAACTAATAATGTATAAAATAAAAACTTTTATTTTTATATTTTTAACTATAAATTACTTTTAATACATAGTTAAATATATTTGTTTTTAATATTATAAGTAATTTTAAGTTAAATATTTTTAATATTAGTACTTAGATGAATTCTTTTTTATATTTTATAAATGCCTACTACTATTTATACTTTTATTTAAATTTAGTGTTTTTTTATTAATAGTATTGTAATTTTTAAATATTTTTTATAAGCTTTTTATAGAAATTATAAACTTAAAAATTTTTTTACTTTTTTTACTATTATTACTATTAACTAGTTTTTTATTTTTATTAACTTTTTTAACTTTATTAAAATACCTTTTTATAAAATAAAAAATTCTAGAAACTTTACTTTTATAATATAAAATTTATATTTTTCTAGTTAAATTAAAAGATCGTATTTTTAAAGCTTTTTTAAAACCTTTTTTATACATATTTGTACTTTTTAAGTTTTTTTTATATATATTAGTATGTTATTTAAATATACTATTATAAATATATTTAAGTATTTATAAAGTACATAATAAATAATTACTAAAAACATTATTAGTATATATATTAATTAAATAATATGACATAATACTTAAAGAGTTTGTATTTTATTTTAAATACTATTAATTATTTTTATTTTTATTTAATTAAAATTTTATAGTATGTGTTATAAATGTTGAATAAACTGAACTATTTATTTTTAATTTTATTTATAAGATCTTAAATTAACAGTAATATGTATTAATTCTTTTTATTATATAATTTAGTTTTTTAAAATCTATATATAATTATAACTTTTTATTTTTTATTAATATAAATAATATTAGTAAAGTTTTTAAGTTTTTACTTAATTAATTTTTTTTTAATATACTACTTTAATTCTTTTTATTATAGTTTTATTAAAAAAATTTATTAATTTAAGCTTAATTTTTTTAACTAGTACTTTATAATTTTAAAGTTAGTACTTTAGTAATATATATATATATATACTAAATAAGTATATAAATTTTTTGTATTTTTAAAGTATTTAGACTTTAGTAGTATTTAAAACTTACTATTAAATTTATACTATTTTAATATTTTATATTTATTTTTTATAAAATTATTATAATATTTTTAGTTTTTATATTTATTTTGCTTTTTTTACTAAATGTTATTTATTTAAAAAAAATTAATTACTAATTTACTATTTAATTATATAATAAAAGTTAATTTTATTTTAAAATTATATTAAACTTTTTTATATTTAAAATATTAATCTAGTAAATATTTTTATAGTTTACTACTTTTAGTTTTACTACTTTAGGTTTTAAATTAATTTCAAAATTTTTAAAAGTTACTATATTATTATTTACTTATTATACTTTTATTAAGTAAACTTTAAAGTAAAATAATATATTATTTTATTTTATTTATTAATTTAAAATAAATATTTTATTTATTTTACTATTTATTAGTATCTTTAAAAGCTTTTTGTTTATACTTATATTTAAGTAAAAATATAGTTTTTATTATACTTAACGTATTTTATAGGTGAGCTACGCATATAGGCGAGCGACGCATCTTAAAATTCACTAAAAAATCGAAATTTTCCACCTTCATATCTCAACAACCACTTAATAGTAAATTCTAAAAATTGAAATTTGAGCTTTCCTACATACATTACAGCATTTCTGAAGGTTTCATGAAAATTGGTTGAGTAGTTTTTGAGATATAGTAATATGGCATGGTTTTCGCTCCTAAATTGCTCTATCTCAAAAACTACTCAACCAATTTTCATGCAACCTTCAGAAATGCTGTAATGCATGTAGAAAAGCTCAAATTTCAATTTTTAGAATTTACTATTAAGTGGTTGTTGAAATATGAAGGTGGAAAATTTCGATTTTTTAGTGAATTTCAAGAGGCGCAGCTCGCCTATATGTGTAGCTCACCTATAAAATATATTATTATAAACTAAAAGTTTTAAAATTATATTATAAGCTTAAACTTATTATTAGTAGTTATTTAGTTTTTTAATAGTATTTTGTATATACTATACTTTTAATTTTATTTTAAGTTAAAGTACTATTATTTAATATATATAAAGAAATAGTTATAATAGTATACTAAATAATAATATACTATAATTCTTTTTTACATTAGTTTTATAAACGAATTATTTTTATTTTAAATAGTATTTTTTATAAAATAGTTTTTAGTATTTAAAGTTATCTTAACTTTATTTTTTTTATAGTATTTATATTTAAGTACATACTTTTTTTAGTATTACTTTTAATATTAATAACTTTACTAGTTATTTTTGTTTTTTGAGTTTTTTATAGTATTTAAAGCTTTTAAAATTCTATTATTTAGTTTTTATTTAATACTTTTTTATATACTTTTTACTTTTTTAATTAAATTAAATATATTACTTATATATAAGTTGCTTTTATATAGTTAACTAACTTATAGATTTAATATTTTTATTATTTTAATTTTTAAAAAAATTTGTGTTTTTAATTTATATAGTAAATAAAAGTGTTTTTATTTTATTTTATTTATTATTTTTACTTCCTAAATTAAATTCTTATTAAATTAGTATTATTATTTTTTTCTAAAGTAAATATAGTTTTTTTTTAAAAGCTTTTATACTTTTGATTTTATAATACTATTATACTATATAAATATTACTTTAGTAATTTAGTTTTTTAATTTATTAAACTTTTTTTAAGTATAATTTTGTAGTACTTTATTTAATTTTTTTTCTAATATATTAATTTAATTTATAAATTTAATATATATTTTTATTTAATTACTATTAAATAATTATTATTATAATTTTAAAAGCTTTATATACTAAAAGTTAAATTTCTTAAAATAATTATATTTTTTTATTAAATTTTCTAAGAATTAGACTTTTTTACTTACTACTTACTATTATTTTTTAGCTATTTATTATAATATTATTTTAGTTCTATTTTAATTATTTTCAAACATATACATTATTTTTTAATATTATGTATTATAGGGTTTTATAGTATTTCTTAAATTTATACATTTATAAATTTAATAATAATTATTGTTAAGTTTTTTATTAATAAATTTAATTAATAGTTTTTTTTACTATAAAATTTATTTGATAAACTTAAGTTTTAATTTAACTATAACAAATTTTTTATGTAATTTTTTTTGTAAAATACTTAATATTACTTTATTTTAAGTATTTTTTTATTAGCTTACTTTTTATATTCTTAAGTTATTATAACAAGGTTTAATAACAAGGTTTAATAATAGTATAATAATTTCTATATATAAAGTAAAGTAAAGTTAAAACTTACATTTTAAAAAAAGTAAAAAATTTAAAATATATCTATAAAGTTATATAATATAGTTAAGTAATAGTTATAAAGTGCTAGTGTAATACTACTATTATAGTTATAAATAATTTTTTACTTTTTTTTTTTATAGTTTAAGTTTTTTATTAAATATTTATTTATATTTATTTTATTATATACTTAATTTTACTATATTAATGTTTTTTAATACTAATAAATAGAGGTTTTTTACATTTTAGTTTATACTTATACTATTAATTATTAATATATAAAATAAACACTTTAAAAGCTTAAAAATTATTTAACTTTTTTTTTTACTTAGTTTATTTTTAAGTAAATTTTTAAGTTTAGTAAAGTATACTGCTATTAATAATACATTATTTTAATTAATTTATAATTATAATTATTAGAATTTTATAATATATACTAAACTAACTTATTTTGTTTTAAATTTTTTATTTTTTATTTTATAAAGAGTTTTTTGTCAATTTCTTTAAATATAGCTATAATTTTTTTTAAAAGTTATTATAACTTTTAAAAACTACTTTAGTTTTATTTAATAATTTTAATATAATTTTTAGTAAAAAGCTGAAACTAATTTATAGCTTTACTTTTTATATTTATACTTACTATAAAAATTTTGTTCTAATTTTTAAAAAAAGTTTTTTATTACATTAAGTATATATTTCTATTTTTATTAAAATAATTTTAAGATTTTCTTTTATTTTATTAAACTTTCTAAGTAGCTATGCTTTAGTACTTAAAAATTTACTTATATATTTACTTAATTTTTAGTTTAAGAATTTTATTTTAAAGTTTTTTAATTTATAATTGTTACTACTATATAATTTAAACTATAAATACTACTAGTACTAAAGTTAAACTACTTAAATATACTATTATTATATACAAGTTATATAACTTATAAGTACTTATAATATTATAGTTTAGTAAAAGCTTTTAAATACTTATAACTTATATAAATTTATTATATAGTTTTAACTATATACTATAATAAATAAAGTATAAGTTATTTTAATATAGTAAGTATAAATTAAGTTATATTAAATGCTTTAGTAATTATATAAAGTTGTACAAAAAATTACTTATATAATATATTTTAATAATATAAAAATAAAACGAAAATAGTTTACCTAATTTATTATATGATAATATTAAAAAGTTGCTTAAAAATATATAAATAAGTATAAGAAATTAAACTATTTAAAAGTTAAAAAAAGGCTTTTTATAAAGTAAATTTTTTACTTATAATTTGTTAACTAGTTATATTTACTATATTTACTTAACTTTTTAATAATTTTAATTACGTTAATTATTCTTATAATTTTATATTTAAAATTTTATATTTTTTTTACTATTAGCTTTATTAATTACTTTAATAATATTAATTAATAACTTTATATTATATTTTATTTTTTGGGGTATTTATTTTACTTTTTACTTAGTATCTTGTTTTTTTAGCATACTTTTTGGCTAGTAACTAGTAATTATTTTTTAGTTTATTTACCATATACTAATTATTACTATTTATAATAAATGATGACGTGGGTTTCTCACAATGGCTTCGAAACGGTGATAGTACCTTTTGGATTAGTGGAAAGCCGGGTCTGGAAAATCCACCCTATGCAAATTCCTCATATCAGACTGCCGGACCCGAGAGGTTCTTGAAGAGTGGGCAGGAGGAAAGTCACTCTTTATGCCAAGCTATTTCTTCTGGACAGCTGGTACACACCTGCAAAAGTCACAAATTTGACTTCTTCGCACAGTACTCTACGACATCCTACGAGCCTGTTCAGGGCTGATACCCGAGTTGTTTCCCAGGCGATGGCAGCAAGCACAATATACGAAGCGCAGAAACGCTGACGATTGGACCAAAGAGGAACTTTTACATGCTTTGAAGAGTCTCATTAATCAAACATTATCGGCTCGATTTGCCTTTTCATCTACGGGCTCGATGAGTATATAGGCGACCCGACAGATATTGTCTATTTTCTTGAAGGCCTGATCATGTCCCCTGACATCAAGATATGTGTCTCCAGTCGACCCTGGAATGTATACGAAGACGCATTCGGAGGCGACCCTTCAAGAATGCTACGCCTCCAGGACTTGACCCGAGGCGATATTCGCTTGTACGTCACAGACAATCTCGAAACGAACTCGCACTATCTTGCCATCAAAGAGGTAGATGACGCATACAAACAGCTAGTTGAAGAGATCACGGAGAGAGCTGATGGTGTGTTTCTTTGGGTATTCCTTGTAGTGCGAGAGCTTCTTCATGGCTTGACAAACCACGACTGGATACGGGATCTTCAAGTACGGCTGCGTCGTCTCCCACCGGACCTCAAAAAATATTTCCGTTACATAATGGACTCAGTGGAAAAAGTATATGAAGAGAGCTCTGCGCGCATTTTACAAATCTGCATACATGCAGAAAACCCACTAACCATCGCCGACTTGGCACTGCTTGACGAAGACGATGAAGGGGATCTTCTAGAGAATCTTGACCCGAAGTCTTGGACGCAAAGTTCAATCCAGATTAAGTGTCTGGATTCTACAAAACGACTAAACGCTCGGTGCAAAGGTCTCGTAGAAGTTGGCAGCGACCCAGTTGTACCAGGCTCGTCCGTACATTTCCTGCACCGAACGGTCCGAGATTTCCTTGATACGCCTGATATACAAGAATACTTGCATAAGAGAGCTAGTAAGACGTTCTGCCCTTCCAAGGCACTGCTTGATATCTCCCTCGCGACTATGCGACTCGCAAAGCTGCTGCGGGAACAGCTGGTCATGGAGTCACTAATGCGCGCCTGCATCTACTATGTTCTTCATACAAAGACTCTGTCTAGACAAAATCGGAATGCTACCCTTGACCTTGTCGGTAAGGAGTTTTTCCAATTTGGTACCAAATACGATCCAGCGTTCTGCTACCGCTACTCAGCTCTAGAGCTAGCAATCGCCCGGGGTTTGTGCACTTTCATTCGTCTCAGCATTGCAGGCCCTACTGGGCTCCCAGGCGGAACACTCAGCGTAAGAAATCGCCTTGCGCTTACATTATTCCCTCCGGATTCCAATGGATCCGATGGCGTGGAGACGCCAAGTCAGGATATCCACTACTTTCGTTCGGACATGGTGCAGCTTCTCTTATCAGAAGGGGCAGATCTGAATATATGCCCTCAAGATTCGTATTCCGTATATAGTCTGTATACCCTTTGGATAGACCTCATCCGTTTCTTGGGTAACGAGTGGAACGATCTGCCCAAGGATACCAAGGATGAGCTTCGCGACATTACGACTTTATTCTTTCAGCATGGGGCTGATCCCGACATTGAGGTCCCCGTAGGTATACACCGAATGTCTGCTCTTCGCATAGCACTAGACATTGTTGGGTGTAACAAGAAGGATATGCGAAAGAATATCAAAACCCCACAAGCAGTGAAAAGGAAGGAAGACGGTAAAAGCAGTTCCGGCACCAATGATACACGCAAGGATGACAGAGCAATACGTGCGATGAAAGAGGGTAATGGGCTGAGGGCTGGGTTCGACACCAAGAAAGGTATCAGGTTGGGTGTGAAGGGCCGACTTGCAAGTATTGCTAGTTCAATACTGAATTTGAAGGGTTATCGAATATCTACTAGGCGGATAAGATCTAGTCTCCCTAGGGGCTTTGAGTATGTGCGGCCTAGGAATACACATACACCAAATAGCCTCTTTCCCTCTAATCCGTCGCTGGACTATTCTGTAGCGCCAGAGGGTTTAAATACTACGATGGTGCCTCAAGGCACCGATGAAATGACGCTTCAAACGACCACCAATTGGAATTTTCATGGCTTAGACTCTCGGACGAGTCAATACGACCGACACCCTATATCGTCAGTACAACCACATCACTATACTAGGGAAACGCAATTAATTATCAGCAATGATCACTAATCTTATGACCCAACACTTGTATAATGCAATCGGATAGGGGTGCTACGGGAACTGCAATCTATTCCCACTTCTCTTACGCACTCTTCTGGGCCGGAGATCAACTTTGAACACATTCTCATATTTTGTGATTCACCGACGGGGCAATAATTTCTGCCTAGTACGGCCGCCTGTTTTTTTACAGACCATGTCCTAAACCTGGAGAGGATGTGATGACTGCTGGGTTAAATTTTCGAACTTTAAGGCTCTGGCATGCCTTGCTTGTCAATAGTTTCCCTTTCCCACCCCATCTTGGGGATTGGAAGAACCCCGTCTGCCATGAACAGATGGAAATCGGATTTCGAGGATGATGAATCACAATAAAGGTGTAGATCTCCACGGAGTTTGCTACTCTTCGAGTTTTATAATTTAACGGCGGGAAGGGGTTCGCCTAGCGCTTTTGCCTTCGCTACATCGCTTAACTATTAGTTTCGAAGCCCATGCGGGCTCCCAAGGCACGGCTGTCAAGACCGGGTTCATAACCTCACGGAGACGCGAAGGTTGAATCGGATATGAGCATGTAGATTTCTGCCTCCAACTATTAACTACCAAGGACGAGCAAAACTTCCGGAGGTATGACTCATAAGTGCGTTCTACTTCACCACATATAAAGAGTCTCGGTCTCTGAGATTATCATTTAATGCTCACTTCCACCTCACACCATCCGCGATCGCCCTATTTGCTCTATAGCTCTGGAAAATAGCAAGCGCGCGCGCACGCTGGTCATTGGTAAATTCTGAGCTGCAGTCGGTGTAGTCCATCTATTAAAGTCATTACAAGTCTGCATTTTCTATTCAGCTGAGTGACTCACGAAGTTGAAAATGTTATCCGTTCCCGCATATTGCGGGCATGAGTCCACAGCGGGGCAGCTTCTAATATCATCTGGATTACTCTTGTGTGAATATGACGGTCCAGCTTGGGGGGATGTATCATTGCAGTAATCCGAGCCGCCGCAGCCTCCTTCAAAGACATGGAGAAGGCCGAACCAATGTCCAACTGTATAGCAATCAGCAATCTCCCTATTGGCAAAAGTTTAGCCATTCAATGTCTCTTACTTTCGTGCGTCAATGTACCGTCTGGCGCATGGACACCACTACTCAGGGGTATGAAACAGCCATCCCCATCCAATTGCTCCTGCGTAACCGGCATATTCCCGCCAAGAGGCAAGCTACACACACCTCCACCTGCTCCCTCCACCAAATACACATTCAAACTCTTATAGTCACCCCTATGTAACTGCTTCATCTTCTCCGCTTTAGAATTATCGATGTCCGCGGCCCAGTCTGCATTCATCGCGTACGAGACGGGCTTGAGTTGAAACGAAATACCAAATGGGGCGTACTGTTCGTTTAGGTACCAGAACTGATTCATAAGACCTGGCGCATCGAGAGGGATGTTCCAGCTGGAGACCAGGAAATGGACCCAGAGATCGATGACGATGGTGTCGCGCTTGGTTAGATGAGCTTTAACTTCCTCGAGCATTTCTGCTGTGATGTTAAAAGGATCGGAGGTAATGGGGCCGTTGCCGCAGGGGGCCATGACGGCGAGAGTGGATGGGAGTGCCCCGAGGGCTACAAGAGCTGGGGCGAGAAGTTTCATCTCGAATTGCGCACTGCAATGCTCTGCGGAGGACAGAGTGGTGGTAGAACGGAAAAAGTACTTGCTTTCTCGCTACAACACTTATCTCAATGCGCCAGCCAGGGAGACTTTATACCTCCAGCGGGAGCGACATTATTGGCAATCCTCGTATAGAGACTCAAAGATTGGCCTTCTGAATCCTTCTCGCATTCTTAACTCGGAGGACAGTACAGTTGCATCAATGACAGAGACGGGTAAAGGAGTCGGCCGAACTGGCAATTGTAATAGCTTGGCATTATTTCTGCATCTAATCGTCAGGAACATCAGCGAAAGTGCTTTAGTACTAGCGTTCGACAGGCTTATGGCACACCTAACGAGCCGTACGGGGATGCGTATCAAAAGTTTTAACACAGGGCTGTGCATGTAAGGGATCCTCGGATCTACTACTGCTTATAGAATAGCATTCTTTAGTGAGCTTACGAAGGCGCTCGTATTTAGTGAGAAATGAGCGACACTTAGCCCCCACCCAAAATCAATGGTAATGACGCACCTCTACTACACGACGATAAGCCTTCCACAAAACATAATGGATTCGTTCTACAATAAATCACGGAAAGCTTTATACGCATAAACTCAAAACACATACAAAATATCGGACCTGTCGGCGCGAGCTTACCCAGTAGGATGTTGCCTACGTTGTGGGAGTCTGCTTCACGGGCAACGCCAGTCAGAACTCGGTGTCAAAACAGCTCGGCGTCACCCAAGGCTGTATTAATAAGGCTATTAATAGATGTAAGAGCAAGGCAGAAGAGACTGAACTACCTATCTACGATTCATATATCTGGCAGAAGGATCATGGCAATCGCGGGAGGCTTTCTGTTTTGACACAAGAGCAGAAGGGTGAGATTGTTCGTCGAGCAACAGCGGATGATGTACATCGTTATACAGAGAGCTGGCAGTTCGTCGATGAAGATCTTCAATGGCTGCCTCAAATCTCGAGAGAGCTATTTGAAAACGTTATATATGAGGCGGGCTACTCACGTGGGAAGCCTGGGTGCAAGCCTGAGCTTACAGAGTGGGACAAAGATCGTCGATTTGAGTGGGCGAAGGCGCACAATCCTGACAAATATGATCTATATGATAATCGCGGATTTAACTTCCGCCGAGCTACCTACCCAGATGAGACGCCTGCTAAAACCGGAGCTCAGCGAGGGACGAAAGGAGCTCAGTTTAGGGACGAAGAGGAGTATCATCACGACGTTAAGAGGAACAGGACTATTAAGAGCTCTGAGACGCGGTTCGACGGCTGCTTTACATACGGTTTTAAAGGGCCCTGCCACGTCTACTCACGAGAGACAAAGTAGCAGAAAGAGGAGGCCCAAAAGGCTCTTGATGAGGAGAACAAAGGCCTTAGAGAGCAGGCGTATCGTCTACACGGAATAGCTCGTAAAGCTCTTCGAGAGATGTGCGAGCCAGAAATCAACTCACGAAAGTGGCCCTACACAAAGGCCGACGATTTATGACGTGGAGATCGAGGGCGCGGAGGGGTTTACGGCTACCGACATCGTGAGGAGGTGCTTAAGCCTCTCATCGAGCCTTTCTGGATCAACTTAGAAGACTCGGGAAGACTGACGTCTTACTCCGCTAGGACGGCGCACCTGCTCATACATCTCGATTCGATCAGGAGTTCTTCCGTCAGCGATATTAAGAAGATGTGCTGGCCTGCTCACTCCCTAGGCATAAACACCTGCGAGCACCCTTGGCCATGGATTTGATGACACCTTACAAAGGACTTCTACATCTCTGTAAACGGGGAGATGTGTAGAAACCAATAGGTACCTGAGTGGAACGCTATACCTCAAGAAAATATGGATACATGTATTGACAGGATTTCTGACACAGCACGTGAGATTATAAGGCAGAGAGGTGATAAGTGCTTCCACGACGGGGGTGGATAGACTATTAGAAGGTGGAGAAAGGCTACAAGGAGCCACAGAGACAGGATTTAGTGAATGCACGTGTTTGCACTGTTCGCACCTACTTTAGTCCTTCGGGGTGCTTTGCGACACCGAATTCTTTTTAGTAGAGATTCTACCGAGTACAAATAGACCAAATTATGAGCTATTTCTCCGTGTAAAATGTTGTTCTCGTAAGATCTGTATGTAAATTAGGTGAGGAAAGTACGAGCCCCACATTTCGCTTATTCCTCACCAAATACCAAGTCCTTCGTACCGAACCTCTTCTAAATTTTGAAGCTATTTATGCATCATATTCACTATTTATTCTAATACTAACTCAATATTAGTATGTCTTCTTACCATGAAGCTTCTCGCGCTTAAATTGTTGCTCTCTATGTTAATCCCGGCTGGAAGATCACTGATATTTGTGCGATTAAGTGGCATATCATGGAGCCAAATCAATCGCATGATCAAGGAAGCTGAAGAGCAGGATACAACTAGGGAGCCAGCTTCCTTATTTGTAACAAACACCGTCAAAGATTCCCCTTGTTCAGACCATCCAACCAAAGTTATCAATGAAGTTAAGAGAAGCTTACAGAGCTTGAACGCGATTGATATGGCCCGTGGAAAGTCTTGTCGCGTCCTCGCCAGTAACCTTACAACGATCTTTATGAACGCGAACTTTATACTCTCTTCTCAGACGGTATGGCGGACCCGTATTGAGGAACGATATAAGAAGACAAAGCCAACTCGCATACCTGGACTCACAAAGGCCATGAAAGATGCTCAGCTTCCGTTCTGTCTTCTCTACGAAAGCTATGAGCTTGAATATCGGATAAATGTTATCTAGAGGTGTTGGTAAAACTAGAATGGGCAACCTTGCCACTTTGCCACTTTGCCACCACTTTGCCACTACGGCATTATAAATCACTAGGGATTCGTAATGTCGTTACTGCCTATTTGATTATTATGTATTTAATCAGTCATTACCTTCAGTAATGTAGGAATCAATGCAATCATTCCTTTGAAGACAATATTTATGAGAACTTCATGCTGCCAAATAAGACCTCCATGAAGAGGGATGAAACAAGCCTAGTTCTTGGTCATCGGCGTCGTAGCTATCGCGTATGGTATAGCCCGGCAGGATGTCACCTTGAAATCTAATATTTGCGAGCGCTAGAAGTGCTACTTAGAGTTTGTGTTCTAGGACTGTTTTTCATATAATCACAAGGAGCCTAGTTGTATCTAGGAGCCAAGGACTTTAGCAGAATAGAAGCAAGCCGCAGAGGAGATCAAGAAGCTAAATAAACAAATTGAGGTTTAGAAGGAAGCAGAGTGGGAGCTCTCACTGACGTCCAATGAATGCGCCTTGATCGGCAGCCAAAGGGAATGAAGCCACAACAGAGGTTTACAACCAAAAATAGCAAGATCTCTTGACGCAATAGCAAAGGGTTTGATTGGTGGCAATATTGGAAGGGGATTCTTAATAACAAGCCTCTTTCATTCGCTAAGAAGTGTTAGCAGATAAAGCTACAAAGGCCCAAGAAGATAGGGTTTCTTCTCATCCCTCAAAATATAATCAAAAGGGGTTTGATATTATAAGCTAGAGCAACTCCTATAGCTATCAAGCTTCCCAGATCGTAGCATGATTGAGACTGCTTGGCCATGGATGAAACGGGATGCAATAAAACACGGAACTCCAACATCTCGAGCAGTTGCTGAAAAGCGTTAAAAATATTGTTGGAAAAAGCTTCCTTAGACAAAGACGCAGTACTAGATTAAACAGATACCACGTCATATTAAGATGGTTATTAAGCTGAAAGGGGGAAATGAGTATAGTCAGGGCATTGAGGATACTAACTAGGAGGCAAAGAAGCAACGACGTCCTGTAAATTCAGCAACAGTAAATTAAAATTCTCGTGAACAGCCTCAACACTATAACCCTCCGTCTATTTGCCTAATTAGGAACTCTTGAAGCTAGTCTACATACAGCAGCTGATCCGAGGACCCCTGTACATGGCGCAGACCCCTGTGTCAAAACTTTTGATACGCATCTTCGTACCGATATATGCCAAGTGAGTCCAGGATTCTTTGGACGACTCGTTACTAACCTAATATCAATACGAGTAATGCCCTTTCGATTTATCGAAATTAATATTTTTAAGGAAACTTCCCGGATAGCATATGAACCATAGATTCGATTAGTAATGCCCTTACTTGAATAGGTATTGCGGTTATCAAAAATATTCAGGTATATTTTGCCAATTTGCCAGTTCTTGGTGGATTACCATCGATATTTCTTTTCGTTTCTTTGTCGCTGCCTCGAAAGTAGAGATTCGATTGATGACACATCTCTGCTCGACCAGAATATATAGCAGTAAAAATGAGACGAGGGTACTTTTAGCGCGATTTTTTTCGGCACCAGTAGCCGTACGTCGACGGTCTTGGCGGTAAGCTGTGCGTATTGATACTTAATATCCGGCTTAGGCTCCCGCAAGGTAATATTGGACGCATTTTCTTTTTTTAATTTCTCTACCTAATATCTGGGGCCGATTCTGTCCTCCTAGTCTCCGACTATTAACTTGGGACACTTATATTACTTTACCGGCAAGCATTGGCGCTTCCTATCGTCAAACCAGCAGCAATAAAGAAGGGAGTGCTGGGGAGTAGAACCCCATCCTTGCCGAGAAACATCCTTCTATTTCCACATTGTCCCTTAAATAGTTATTAAAGGTTGTGGAAACTAACAAGTACCTTCGAAGCCTTATAACTTATTAATTGTGCGGAAATGGGAGTATGTTGGGCCCGGGGAAGAGATAACAGATTTAGAATTTAGCCGAGCATAAGACGTCCAAAAGCAGGTTTCGGACGCTTCTAAATTTCGGTCTCATTTTATTCACTGACAAAACATTGCTTGAGGCGAGAGTAAGCGCTATGCCTAACAATATTTGGCACCGAACACAGCCTCACAACGACTGCGCAGCCGGCTAGCCAATGCGTGTGATGGATAATCCGAGGTGTGTGCTCCTAATACACGATATTTAAACCATAACGGGAATTTACTTAGGTCAGAGTCAGAGTCTGGCCTACAATTATACCACATGACGGATAGTACGCTTGGCGTCACAAGGGTGTCCTGAGACATCCCTGTTCGTGTCACTTCACTGTGACTTGACTTGACTCACTGATGAACCTCCTCTCCAAGTCCCAACTTTGGCAGTCCTACTTAACTTTACATCTAGGCAACCATATACATAAACCCTAAACTTTATAAAGCACTGCATCTTCCTTTCAATTCACGGCAACGCCTGCCTGCACCAGCGACAATGGCCTCACCCTACGGTTTCCTCTCTCTCCCTCCTGAAATCCGAATGAGAATCTACACTCTCCTGCGAAGCGACCAGTCCACCCAGCTAGTCCCAAAACCCTACGAGCTCTCGCTTAGTGCCTACATCCCCAGGGCAGAAACTGGAAGGCTATCAGGGTTCAGCCATGCGGGCCTCGGATCCCTACAAAATGCGACCAGCGGCGTTGACCTGCTCGTATTTTATACCACATGCAGGACACTGGCGGCCGAGCTTGAGTCCCATATCTGGATGCGCAAAATCTGTCTTTTTGATGATCCCCTGGTGGTCGATTTCCTGCTCGGCATAGGAAGAGAGCGAATTTCGTTAGCCGAGCCTGGAGGGGATATGGAAGTGTGACATCAATGGCGCTTCGGTTTCTGGGAGTGTGTGAGGCGCTTTAGGAGCTGTAAATGACGTTGCAGTGGCCGGAACGGTGTCTGGTGCGGGGTTGTGAAGATTTTCGATTGCTGGTCAAGATTCGGTGTGGCCAGGCAATGATCGTTTATCCCCTGGGGAAGGGGATCCGAAGGCCGTGGTGAAGATGCGAGAGTTAGGGGAGCAAATCATGCAGCCCCGCGGAGGAAGGAGTGGGGAGGCGGTCATGGAGATTGCGCATCATGGGCAGTTATGAGAAGGAAGAGGGAATGGGATGGTCTGCCTTTGGAGGAACCGCTTCAATGCATTAAAGCGATCAAGAAGCAGTTGGTGAAGCTTCTTTCTACCAGTGAGATCGGTTTCTTGTGGAATAGCTCAATGTTGTCCGCTGCCGGCAGATCTTGAAAATCTGTTTGGATTGATTGGCTCAGTAACGCACCGGAGTTGATAATTTCTCTCGTCTCCGTTCGCCAAGGAGAGATAATCACTCGTTGCTTGACTTTGAGTAGCCTTGGGGATGCAGTTTAGAAAATGGCTACTTGCTATTGCTGAACTGCTTAGCGTTGCGCACCATGGCCTCGCACGTGATATAAAAGAACGGAGCGCGGAACCAAGGGAACCTCTTAGCAGTATTGAGTTGATATCTAGAAACCTACTTATGACCGTATCTCAATGGCTTTACATTACCACGTCGTACGACAACAACAACGATGACGACGGTTCCTGGTTGTGCAACTCACGGACCCCTCAAGGTAGCCGTTGCCGGGTGGCGGAATCAGGGGAGTCTACCAATAATTACTAGGTGCCGACAAATCTGATCCCTTACCTAGAAGAAGCTTGATCCCCTCGAGGTAGCCATTTTTGGATGCGCCGTTCAAAGGTGTCCACTTGTTATTAGTTGCTGCTGTCAAATCTGCTCCCGTGTCCAGGAGCAGCTTGTCCACTCCGAGGCGACCATTGTGGAATGCACCGTTCAGAAGCGTCCACCCGGCATTGGGGCGATATCAAAGGGGGACATGAGAGCTTCCTCCGCATCGAAATTCGCAATGAAGTATCGACGGTTTCGGAGGCTGCCAGCTACTTCGAGTTAGCCGTCAAACGGTGGGCAAGGCTACTGTAGCGAGTTCCCGACACTCGAAGATATCGACATCTTAGGGGTACTCTTGATTGGTTATAGGTGAGCTATTACAAGATCTAGATGGCGCGGACGTTCGAAGAGAAGAAAAGAGGCGCGGGAGTAGATTTGGGAAGATTCAGTTCGGAGGTTCGGGTATGTAGCGTCACGGAAATCTTTAGCTTCGAATGCACGTGTTCGATGCACAAGCCTCATAGGATGCACTTCGAGTCCTCCAGAAGATCCCAAATCCTGAGGCAACAATTTGAGCTGGGAGTGGATCCTGCTGTGAACACTGCTATTCGACAACTAATCGGCCTTTCACTTTATTGCGAGTTAAACCCATTAGGCAATGCTGATTTTGACCCGCGCAAGCAGTCGCACAAGTATACAAACCCCCAAGGACTCGGGAAAGTCTGCGTTTGCAAATCATGGTTATCCGCCGCTCAAGTTAAAGCTGTACATTTCGCGATATACCAAGTCTCACAGCACGGTACGCCAAGAGCTGTGTGCGGTACAATGCACTCAATACGGGGCTCTCGATGCACCCTCATTTGCCAGGCTACCTTAGAGACTTGCGGAATCCAGCTTGTCCTCAGCCCACTGTTACGCCTGCGCTTCAATTGTCTGTCGCCGTAGTTTTCTTTCCACAAATACCTCCTCTCCTTCCACAGACACTATTCTTAGTGTCTTCTCACCCGGGCACCTAAATTCATAAGATGGTTTAATCGTCCCTCGTATCACCTCCCGATCCCTAGTGTCATGATTGTGACCTACCCCGTTTCTCGTATGCCGTCAGGCGCACCCCGGGGGGGCCAGAAAGCGGCGAATTTGAAGCGCGATTGATTAAACTGCACCCGTCCAATTCAGACAACGCAATCGTCGTAATAGAGTTCATCGCGCCGGTTGAAATTAAGCACGAGCAAAATGTAAGCCGCGAGCAGCGCGTCCAACCGTACGTACTACGTTACGTGTAAGCCCTTGCCATCTACGCTACGGGTTATATGAGGGCTACGTACTTACTGAAGCCGCCAAAAAAAGCTAATTACGTTCCGTAGGCGTAGTACGTTAAAGAAGGTGAATTACGAAACGTAAAGCGCATCACCGTTGCCTTCAGGAGCCTCCTTGAGAGCCTCTGAGTTCGAATCTAGTACGCAGAAGCGCTTTTCCTCCTTCTTTTTAATGTGCTCCTGAAGCTCAAGTAGCTCGCTTTTATTACTTCTTGTTGGAGCCAGTTCTTTTAGAGTTGAAGAGCCTCAATAGTCTTCCCTGACAGGTAATTGCGATCGATAGTAATTGTACGTTTGGCAGAGCTAAAGGTGTGCTCACACTTGCAGGAGGTGCAGGGTATTGATAGAAAATTGAGGGCCATCTTAAAGACTACGGAATACTTCTTCTGGCCATATTCGACCCACCAGGCCAGCGGATCGTCAAGTAGGGCCTGATAGGCGTTGCTTGGATTGTTAAGATCTTCTAGTAAGCTGTTGAAGTACTTATTAAGCTGTGTTGTACGTTTTTGTTGTTTATAAGACTTTGAACCTATAAGAAGCATGTAATTAACACTTATTGTTTTAGCCTATCGTGAGTTGAAATTATTACTTCTTAGAAGCTTTTTATGTGTTAGTAAAAAGAGGGTCTTCTTCTCTTATTTATACTTAATATCTACATAAGATTTAAAGACTTTTTGTATAGAAGCTTTAGATTTCTTATACCAAAAGTTATATTAGCTTTAGTAGTCCTTTAATTAGGTAAAGTAAAGCTAAAAATAAAAAATTATGGCAATATAATAAAAGGATGGCTAGGAGTTAATTATAATCTTTTTCTAATAAGTAATAAGCTTCTTAAGGCTAAACTTAATACTACTTTTAAATAAATAGTTATTAAAAATAGTAGTAAGCTTATTATGCTTATTTTTAAGTAATTTATAAAGTTATTATACGTTTATAATTATTTACTAAAAGAAGCTAAAGCTAAAAATACTAGTTAAGCTTTTAAGCCTTTTATATATTTTATATAACTTTTATAAAAAGTCTATTAAGTAAAGAATTATAATTACATGCAAGACTATAGTTTTAACTATTATTATTATTAAAGTTATTATTAAGAGCTATAAAGTTATAATAATATTAAATAAAATACTAAATAAGTTCTTTAAACTCTTTATAGTAAAAAAGCATAAAATAAACTAAATACTATCTAATTCTACTATTTTGTTATAAATTAAGTATTTTAAAGTACTACAGTAGGTTACTATTATTGGATTCTTTTTAAACAGTAAGAAAAAGCTTACAATACTTATATAACATATATATAGTGTTTATAAAGTTATAAACTCTTTAATAATATTATACTTTTAAAAAAACTTAAATTACTTTTTAAAAAAAGCTTTCGCTAGTTTTTTTTTTAAATTTACTTACTTTATTACTATAAATAGTTACTTTAACTACTTAATTAATAATATAACTTATATAGTAAATATAATATTAAATACTAAAACTAATATTAGAATCTTTGTTAAAATAGTATGTAAATTTTAAGTTATTACTTAACACATTATTGCTTATAAAATAGTAGAATTTTTACTTAATATTAAAGCTATAAATAACTTAAAAAATAATTTATACTTAATACTACTTTATATGGTTTTTAAAAAAATTATAAAAAGTAATAAATAATTTTTATTATTAAAGTTAAATATTTAAAATTATTAAAAATACTAAAGTAAAACTATTATTAATTTCTACACTAAAAAGTGCTTAAATAAGGCTTAGTATATACTAATAAAACATATAATAACTTTAAAAAATAATAAATAATTACCTAATATCTACATGTTTATA
Source organism: Zopfia rhizophila CBS 207.26 (assembly GCA_010093925.1). NCBI lineage: Eukaryota > Fungi > Ascomycota > Dothideomycetes > Zopfiaceae > Zopfia > Zopfia rhizophila. The sequence goes on along the minus strand of ML994718.1, from coordinate 62,461 downwards.
TTAAAACTTATTATACTTTAAATAGCTTATAAAAGTATTAAAATTTTTATTTTATTTTACTAAACTCTTATTTACATATAATAAAATAGTAGTAAGTATTAATAAAATATTATATAAAAATTAGTTTAGTTTATATTAGTAGTTTTTAGGTAGCAGATAACCATATAAATTTAAAAAATAGATTTTTAATAATAACTTAGTTAATAAACACACGTTAGAAAGCCTTTTTTTATTAAGATATATAAAAAGCTTTTATAGCTTTAAATTTAGCAACTTTTGTAGCTTTAAAGAGGTTAGTAAAGTATGTATTATTAAGATTTAGTATTAAGCTAGTATTTAGGTCAACTTTATAGACTTTCTATAAATAGCTAATAATATAAGTAGTACTATTAATATTTTATAATTAGCTATCTACTAATTTAAATAGCAAGCTTTATAGAGCCAAAGCTTTGTATATTTGCTGTCGTCTTCTAAGTACTGTAGTTCAACACCATACCTTCAAAATGAGCTAATTTTCTTGCTACCTTTTAGCTAACTTTTATGTTGGACACGATAGCCTACTCTACCTACTACTAGGCGCTTGTTGCCGCAATAAATGTGGTTCTAATTAACGTCAAATTTGACTCCAACAACTTGTTGGCCATCGCTTGGATACTCATGAGATGAGAAGGATTGTAGGGTGCTTTCGTGCGATGAAGTCGGTGAGGGATATCTAAGGGCAACGGTAGCTTTTTCAAGCCTCCTCGATGCAGCTGCGTGATAGGGACGATAGGTAGAGGTAGCTTAGGAGTCCTGTGATTGTAAGAATTGCTCCATTAGATGGCAAAAGTTGACAATACATAGGTGTTAAGTCTAAGAGATTTGACATCCAGAGCGCCCATCGCCACTTAGCGATCTAAGCATCAACAAGGCTGTTGTAATACCAAAAAACGCGTCCAAATCAAGTACTACTACCCCCTAAAACAGTCTCCGTAATGCCGTAATTACGTACAAAGCTATATACAATTACGGCTACGTTACGGCTCACAATCTAGCTACTTACTTACGCCATTCTGACAGCCCTACGCCGTAAACTACGACCCGTAGTACGTACCGTTGGACGCGCTGGCCACGAGTATGAAGCGCTCCCTTGGTACTAGGGATGGGATGACGCTTTTCACATGATAAGGATGCTTTCGCTAACCGGATACAGCTGCCTCAGGATTACACCTACTCCATAAGGCTTAAATCCATCTACATCTTCGGAATATCCTTAGGGTGTTCTGGATCGCTGCAGTATGTATCAACCATACTAATCTCGTAGAGGAGAACGAACAAGTTCCCGAATGGCCCACATATACGGAAGCGCTCGAAATATTTCCGTCTAGCTCGATCAGGACGCAAAAGGTAGTAGACCTGCGTTGGAGTTCATTATGAAAGACTTGCTCAACTTGGATACCTTCCACAACTTGTGCCGTGACAAGGCTGCATCTAATGACTGGGCGGCACTGGCATGGTTCCTGAAGATGGCATGGGTGAGTTATGAAAGGCCTTCAGTGGCCGAGCACAAAGCAAAGAACAAATACGAAGGCTTCTTAACTTTCAACTCCGATAGGTAGTTAAAGAGATTGCTCTACCAAACAAGCAATATTTCTACCTTCCAGTGCGGGAATGATACCATAAGCTAGCGGGAATTGATGAAGCTGTTTATCTTTTGATGAAGCTGTGTATCTTTTTGACGACGCTAGGAAAGGGCCCGCTCGCCCCCACGAGATAATGGCCGATTGCAATCTCGGAAACCTTGAGTACTCCCTTCGGTATGCACCTGACGTTGGGGCGGCTAGACTAGTTCCGGCTGCACTTGGAATTTTCCGCGTTACTTCCAAAGGTCGTGTTTCTTTACACGGTCTCGGATATCTAGTGTCTACGTTCACAAACTCTGAACTCTCAGAACTCAGAGACGCGATCTATGCGTTACTTTTAGTTTCATGAGATACCTTTCGTGCAATGACACAAGAAAGTAGAGGAAATGGACTTATGTTTCTTAGCCCAGGTGAACAGGCAACAGGTCTACAGTCGCAAAAGTCCTCCAGGCCCGGGTGAGCAAAATGTCGCCAGTCATCAGTATAAGGTTGACTATTCTCGGCGAATCTCTGATATATTTGGCAATTTTATACAATTTGTCGTCTATAGGGCAAGCCACCTTCGAGCCCTGGACATCATCTGCCATCCATAGGCGCCGCTAATAAAGATGAGAAGTACCTCTCATAGCTCCCTCCATTAGCGGGCGCGCCATTCAAGGCGTCAGAGCCAAGCACATTGAAAAGTACGTCCCACAGGTCGAACACTGATCCGTTGGTCGGAATTCCAAGAAAGGAACCTACAGCGCGTAAGGGATGCGAGTTCCTTCGAAGCGGTTTCGTTTTAAACACCGTAAAACCTCACTTAGTATGACGGTAGAGGGTTTCGTACTCGATGCAATAGGATATCTTGAAATTCCGTCGCAACTTGGCCATACCGGAAGAATGGTTTGAGCTTGCGCTAGGTGGACGGACAATACACTACCAACACCGGAGGCGTTTTGGCGGACTTGGGAGCAGATCGAGGTCCCGATGGCCAATACACCCTTTCCGTTTTATGCTCGTACTTGCAACTATATCCTCAGAGACGGCATAGACATCACCTTAGATATCAGTTACATGATATGCTACGGAAGTTCCGTTGTGGAAGACTTCTTACGTCTAGTTCAAGCCGTTATCTGGAACCGGAAACTCATGCGAACACATGAAGCTAGGCGACTTGGCCCGGTACCGAAGAGAGCTCGAGAAGGGGATTTTATCTCCGTCTTGTATGGGTGCAGTGTTCCAGCGGTATTGCGGAAGTGTGCAATGCCATCCCAGCCATGGCACGAAGAAGTGAAGGGCGAAGTGAAGGATGCATTCCTGCAATTGTTACGCTCCTTACTGAGCAAGGTCCGATCAGCGGGGGAGCAGTCACGATTAAATAACCGTCACTGGCGAGTTAACTGTATTATCAAAAGACTAACAAACAATGGAGCCGAGGCACATGAAGGGACAGATTATTTAGATATCGATAGTCGCACCAGCCTTGAATAAGAACTAAAATACATACCCAATTATATTTCGGTCTTCGGAATGGAACGTAATCTGGAACAAAATGCTCCAGCAGGCTCCATAGTTCCGCGCGCAAGGCTTCACAATTCCCTCGGCTCGATTCCTAGAGCGAGGACTCCTTATGGGCCTTCCCAGGACAAACCCTTCGAAAGCGCCTCCAAAGAACATTTTTATTAGTTATTGGCGAGTGTTACATTTACGGTGTAACGAACGGAGACTCTATGACTAATTTAAAGGTATCCAGCGGCGTATCTAAAATATTTGATATTCGGCAATAGAATGAGAGGAATACTTATTGTAACCGAGCAACACAATTGTTTCATCCTCCTGTCGATCGTTATAAAGCTTACAAATCCTCCTTCTAGTACATTCCACTCGTTATTTATATATAGGATAGCTCTACTCAGCTGTCAATCAATCGAGTTCTCTCCATCTTCTTGTGTCCCTCGAAGGTTGCTCGGTGACACTTATGAATGCGTGCCCAAGTCGTTCGCGAGCATATTGCAGGCAAAGAGGAAGAGAAAAACTAGAACTCACAAACTGAATTTTAAGCTGTGCAGTTCATGCAGAGGATCAGGAACTCATCCGTTCGAAAGAGAACTTTGTACCTCATCGAAGAGGGGATAAAACCCCGAATTGTCCAATTATACGGAACAGTCTAGTTGGGCTCACACCCAGAGTCTTGTCTGTTCTTTTATGTTAACAAAAGAGCACAGAAACCCGGCCCGCACCAGCCACACCGATCCAAAGGAACACGTAACGGTCAGGTTAGCCACTGCAGACCGGGCCACTATCGGAAAGGCCCAGACTGTGCATACCTACTACGATAATAAGGGAACTTATGCTGGAGACGCATTGTATCAAGGGCGGGAGAGAAGGAAGATGGCGAGTCGTGTCCGTTTGTCAATTTGCAACTATGAAGAAATGCGTGCTTCCGGTGCATGACCGGCGGTGGCCATACTGGTAGGTATGGTGTTCAGCGAAGCAAAGCAGCTGTAGGATCTCGACTAAATTTTGGGGGAGAATGTCACCGAGTACTGCCTCGTCATCTCTCTCTACAATCGGCTCTTTCCACGTCAGCCGTTTGCGTATCCTCTTACGTACTATCTTACGCACTCTCTACCTCTGTTGTGTATTAAGATTGACTCGTTACTCGTTCAATTGAGAAGGAGGTCGCTGCTACAACTTTTACCTGCATTCGGTGATAGAAGGGCTAGAATTGGGGGGGAGGTATAGTACAGGATGGATTGAGGAGGGAGACAAATATCTGAGGAGTAGTCAGGGAACTCGGGGGGTATCTATACACCTGTCCATATACGTGACTATGCGGGGTCGGTGCCGTGGTACCGTCAGTCCGATAGGGACCCGAAGGGCGCCCTGATGGGCCATTAGAGAGTGGTAGAGGAAATGCCCCCTACACCCATGGACTACAAACCCATCCATATCAACCACTTGGTGCTTTTCGTTACCCCTATTCAACTACAAGAGTCGCTTCCTCCATATTATCTCTCCCGATTTGTGAAATAAAAGACCCAACGAATCTACGTTACTTATTTCTTTCACTTGTCCGTAATTTCACCCTCTCGACAAAACCTCTGCCCTTGCTCCTTCTACACCCACATCCTCCAATACCCATGCATGATGGAAGGTGCCCAAGTCCTCATAGGTAGCCAGCCATGGCGGTCCATCCTACGAACAGCTTTTTGTACCAAAACCGCTAGGATCACCCATTTCATTTCTTGCTCCCATGCCTCTGCTTCTCTGAATCCTAGCTTCATGCATTCCTTCCGCAACGCCTTCAAAAATTCCCTTCCGAATTTCGCAGCACCTTCGTCAGAAATTTTCCCAAAGTTGAGATGGTGGATGTGGCGCCAGAGTAGAGCAGTGCAGCAACGAGGCCAAACACCTCGTCTCTGGGCGCAACAATAGAGAGCCCTCCCTCACATATAGTAGGTTTTATTAAATTATAAATTTTATATACATAATTACTACTCTAAATATTATTATATATTTAATACATTACTATTTATAATAATAGTACTATACTAGTACTCTCTAGTTATTACTTAACTATATTATATACCTTTATACATTATTATAAAATGCTATAAATCGTGTTTTCTTAAATTGTAGCAAAGTTAAATTAGTACACTATATATAAAACATAAGTAGTTAAAAAAATTACTAAAAAGAAGATTTTGTATAAAGTAAACAAATAAAATAAAAGCTAATAACTAATATATAGTAACTAGAAAGTTAGCTATTAAGCAAGTTAGTAAACTAATATTATATTAAGACTTTACTTAAAATCATAATATTAGTTTAAAAAAGTATTTTCATAAATTTAAAGTTTAATTAAGTTTTTATAAACTTAATTTTTAAACAAAAAATTCAAAAAGTTTAATAACTAATATAAAACCAAAATATATTATATTATAAAGTATAAAAATAACTACGGAAAAAATTTTGTTATATAAAAATTCTTTATAATATAATTTATTTTATAATTTTTTATACTTAAATATAAATTTTTTTAATAAACTAACGTATTTCATAAGCGAGTGGCCCACCCAAGCGAGTGGCCCACCTCACAAACAAAACGCGACCTACCAACTTTCAAGCGCGATGCAACAACGAAGCAACTCTCAATCAATTCATAACGAAGGTAGGCTATCCTTAGCTATCTTAGTAATTGAGAAAAGCCAATTACAAAGCGTGCGACACGCTGCAGCGGTATATGATATCCCCCGAACGACGCTTCGACGGCGACGCACTGGAACCACCTTACGACGCGATTGCGAACCCAATTCAAAGAAGCTCACTAAGCTAGAAGAATCGGTTATTGTTCAACATGTACTCGACCTAGATTTACGAGGATTTCCCCCTAGGCTTGGTGCTGTAAGAGATATGGCTAATCATCTACTTACTGCGCGCTCTGCTAGCCTAGTTGGCAAGAACTGGCCAGAGAACTTTGTACAGCGAACTCCAGAGGTCAAAACAGTCTACAATCGAAGGTACGACTACCAGAGAGCTCTATGCGAGGATCCTGAGATTATCAAGCCTTGGTTCGACCGCGTACAGCGTATGATTGAGAAGTACGGTATTGCTGAAGAAGACATCTACAACTTTGACGAGACTGGCTTCCAGATGGGTGTTATTTCAGGCGGCAAGGTTGTTACAGGCTCTGACAGACGTAATCGACGTAAAGCAGTGCAGCCAGGTAATCGCGAGTGGGTTACGGTAATCCAGGGTATCAACGCGAAAGGATGGGCAATCCCACCATTCATCATCTTTGCAGGAACGTACCACCTTTCTGCATGGTACGAGGGCAACGATATACCACCAGATTGGGTTATTTTATTGAGCGACAACGGCTGGACAAATAACGAGCTTGGTATTAAGTGGCTACAGCACTTTGACAAGCATACAAAGGGTCGTACAGTAGGCGTCCATCGTCTGCTAATAATCGATGGCCATGAAAGCCATGATTCGCTTGAATTTCAGCAGCTTTGTAAAGAGAAGAGCATTATTACGCTTTGCATGCCATCTCATTCGTCGCATCTACTTCAGCCACTTGATGTGGGCTGTTTTTCACCTTTGAAAGATGCATATGGGCGCCAAGTTGAGGATCTTATCCGTAACCACATCTACCACGTCACGAAGCTTGAGTTTCTACCAGCGTTTAAAGCAGCCTATCAAGCCACATTTACAGAAAGCAACATCCGTGCAGGCTTTTAAGGTGCTGGCTTAATCCCATTCGACCCAGACGCTGTACTCTCAAAGCTTGATGTTCAGCTTCGGACGCCATCCCCCCCTGTAGCAGAGGACACCATTTGGGAGTTAAAAACACCTAAAACGGCTGCTGAATTGGGGTCTCAAAATGCTCTAATTCGTAACCAGATTCAGCAGCATCAAAATAGCTCACCTACACACATTTTTGAGTCAATTCATCGGCTTACAAAGGGTGCTGAGCTGATGATGCATGAAGTCGTATTACTGCGCTCAGAGGTTACCAAGCTTCAAAAGGCAAATGAGGCTACAACACAACGCAAAAAGCGCCAAAAAAAAGCGAATTTAGAAGCGAGGAACGTTAACAAAGGCAGAGGGCTCAGAGATAATTGCTCAAGCAAACGTTGATGCGCAAATTGGGGTTGAAACGTGCCAGAGTAGCAGGCGTGTGATGGCTAATGCGCTAAAGCAAAGGCGCTGTAAACGCTGCTGCGAACCTGGGCATAACTCAAGGACTTGCAAAAAGGCTGAGAAATAGACTAGCTATCTACTACCCAAATATTATAGCAATAGCTGCTGGTGTTGCGGTGTTATGAGTATGTAAAAGAGTTGAAACTTAATAAGATAGGCCGCTCGCTTAAGTGGGCCACTCGCTGATAGAATACGTTATATATTTTTTTACTATTATTAATTTTTATTTATTTAATTACGTACTTTACTTAACTCCTTTTTGTAATAATTATAGTAACTTAATTTTTAATACTTATTTTTAGCTATTTTTAATTTGTATTTTAAATATTAATAATATTAAAAACTTATTTACTATTTGTAATTTTATTATACTATTTTATTAAATATTTAATACAGTTTTGTATTAACAATTAGTTATATAAAATATTTAAGACTTTTTTTTAAAAACTATTAATTTACTATTACAGTTTTTAGTATTTTATAACTATTTGTATATTTTTAAATAACTATATTTTTATTTTATTATATTTTGTAACACATATTTTTTTAGTTTTTACTTTAAAATTTTATATTTAATTTTTTTTTTTAAAAGTAGCTTATTCTTTTTATTATATTATAAGTTTGCTTTTACTAAATTTTTATTATTAATAACTAAAACTAATATATTTTATAAAAAAATAAACTACTTTACTAAAAAACCGTAACTTATTAATTCTTAAGTATAATACAATAATAAAGTAACCTTTAATTAATTTATAATAAAAGTAGACTATAATTAGCTATTTTAATAATTAAAAAAAGCTAATTATAAAGTAAGTAATAAGCTATAATAGTATATAATATTTTTTAAATAATACTTAAATAGTAATATATTAAAACTACTTTATAATATAATTATAAGCTTAATTTAAAAAAATTTACTTAGTTAAAGAAATTAGTTATTATTTAATATATACTTAAATTAAAATTTTTTCTTAAACTTAATACTATAAAAAATATAGGTAATTAACTACTTACTATGTGCTTTATAAGTAATGTTAATAAATACTAGCTAAAAAACTTTATATAATAAATTCTAGAAGTTAAAATAGTTTATAATTAAAAATATAACTACTAGAAAATTTTATGTAAAAATTTTAAGATTATTAAACTTTAGTTTAACTATATATAGTATATAATTAAAAAGTATAATATTATTAAAAAGATTTTTAAAATTTTACTAAAAGCAGCTTTTAAATAAGTATTATTTTATATAGTAAAGTTATTATAAGTTTTAATAAATATAATTAGTATAAAGTAGTATAGCTACGTAATTATAAATAAGTTATAATAATCTAAAGTATTAATACTTAAAAATAACTAATTTTATAATTTATTATTTTATAAAAACGTTCTATTTTTCTATATAGTATAAAGACAATAATATACTATAAAACTAAGTTATTTTATTAAGTAAAAACTGCTAAACAAATAATAAACTTAGTATTAAGTAATTATAGTACTTTAATAAGTATATAAAAAACTATTTAATAAAAGTATATTATCTACTAATTATTAACAACTATAAGAGCTATAATTTGCTTAAGTTTTAGTAATTTTATAAAAATAAGTAAATTATTATATTTTATATTTTATCTTATTTGTTACATCTATTTTAGCTACTTAATATAAGCTAGTTTTTATTTCTAAAAAATGTATATAAGTGTTAAGTTAAAAATCTTATTTATAATTATATTTACTATATTATAAAGCTTAAGCTTTTACTAGTATTTAAGGCAGCCTATTAAAACTTAATTATAGAAAGTAATATTAATATAAGTTTTTAAAGTATTAACTTAATTTTATTTAATTTAAATACTATACTTTTAAAGCACAATGTTTAGCTTTAAATACCATTTCTTTTTATAAAAAAAACTATTTAAAAATTAAAAATAAGTAAAACTGTAACTAAATTAGGGTTTTAAAAAACTTTAATTTATAACTAGATTTAGTAGTATTAAAATAGTCTATTTATATATATATTTAAGTTAATTTATTAGCTTATAAAAAGTACTAAACTAATAATACATAAAGTTATATTATTATACTTAAAAGTTACTAAACTTTAGAAAATAAATAAGACTATAACATACAGTAAAAAATACTAATAAAAATAAAAAACTTAATAATAATTACTTAAGTAAATATTAATATATAAATTAAAGGTAAAATATACTAAAGTAAAAAGTATACTAAAGTTAACACATTATAGTAAAAGTACTGTAAATATTATTGCAAAACTAAATATAACTTAAAAATATATTAAAAAGCTAAAAAATAAACTAACTATTTACTAGCTAAATATTATAGTAATAGCTACTAATATTATAGTATTATTTATCTATAAAGTATTTAATACTTAATAAAAGTAGTCTACTTACTTAAGTAGTTTATTTAATTATAAGATATATTAAACTATTAATAATTTAAATTTATTATTAAAACTAATATTATATAAAATCTATTATTTAACTAATATTTTAAGTATATTAGTTGTAATTTAAAGGATAACTTTATTATTTATATATAAACTTTTATTTATATAAATTATTTAAAAAGTTAATTTTAATTTTAATTTTATACTATTTAAAATGTTAATAAAAAATAAAAACTATTTAATTAAAAAGTTTAGAAATTTAACTATTATTATTTTAAAATAGTTTTTTTTATATACTAGTTTTTAATAAAATACTTAAAAAAGTAAAAAACGTTAATTTTATATAATTATAATATAGTAATTTTTAATAATTTATTTTTAGTTTATTTTTAACCTATATTTTTTAATTAAAATAACGTTTAATTATTTTTGGAATTTTTTTTTGTTTTAAAATTAATTTAATTATTATTATTATTTCTATTTACTGCCTGATTCGGTTCTCTTAATAGGTTTATATAGACTAATTTCTTTTATAGAAAAAACTTATTAATAAGAAAACTTATTAACGTGCTATGTTAGAAAGGTGCTAATGTTCTACTATTATAATATTTCTTTTCTACTATCTTACTTTTTATAGGGTCTATATTTTAAGCTATTATACTTAAATCTTATAAATAATCTTATTTTTTTCTTTTCTTTATATCTTTTTTTTCTGTCTTCTATTATTGGTCTAGGTTCTAGAATAGGCAGAAGTAGTCTATTTTCTTAGTATTACTCACTTTTACTATATAAAATTAAGTAAGTATTTCTGATTTTATAAACTATTTTATAGCTGCTTAAGTGCTATCTCTCTAGCTTAGTATTATTTCTAGTTATTCTAATAAAAATAATACTATTAGTTTAGTTCTCTTAAGCCTAGAATAGTAGAAAAAAAATATAGTATATAGTTTATACTAGCTAGCTATAGTTACACTATAGGAACTTATTTAGGACCTTTATTTTTACTAGTTAGGTATTAAGGCTAAAGACTTTTATATATAATAAAAGTAGAATAGTAGCTTCTATCTTTAAAAGTTCTTTATAAAGTAGGATTATAAGTGTTTTCTATATAATACATTAAGTAATTATTATTTATTCTTTTACTATACTTTGCTATTAGCATTGCTACTTTATATTTATTTATTTTAAAATAAAAGTAGCTATACGCTAGTAATATTAATAGCTATTAGTATAATATATTTATATTTCTCTTGCACGTTTCTATCCCTGTTAGTACTAGTAGTTTCTAGGGGTTTCTTTTATAAAATAAGCTAGGACTTCTTTCTTATATTCTTTTACCTAGTTTTAAAGCTTTTCTAGTAGAGTTAGTAGTTATATTATAATCTACTATTAACTTACTAGTAATATCTAAATATTATTAAAGGTACTTACTGTTTTTTTTTCTACTAGGTCTTAGCTAGTATCTAGAGTCCTTTAGAGAGCTATAGTGTTTATATAAAGTATAATTAATAAAACTACTATCTCTTTCTTAATAGCTGCTATTAGTATTCTCTTATATACTCTTATAATCTTATAAAGATACTAGTTTTAAGTCTTTTAAAATAGCAGGATAAGGTTCTTTCTTATTAGGTTATTATTATTATAAATTCCCTATATCTAGGCACTGTAGAGTATTATTAGGTGGATAATTACTATATATAAAAGACATAAGCGTCTTATAAATAGGCTTTATATTAATATAATAATTTATAATATAATTTTAAAAGCTACTATGCCCTTCTCTACTACTTTATAAATATATTCTTTTTATTAAAGTTTTAGGTCTACCTAGACTCTAAAAACATATATACTTAAGCTCTAGAGAGTAATTTTATAACTAGTAATTTATACTATTAACACTAAATCTACGCTATTATAGCGTTTTTTTTTAGTAAAATATATAAACTAGTATGTTTCTAGTATAAATATAGCTCTGTAGCGTTTAGCTTATGTTATATATTAATTATATATAGCTATTAGGCATTAGTAATTCTCAGTAGTTAAGTTTCTTTATAAAATAAAGTTTATATTATTAATAAAGCTAAATACTAGTGTATTACTATTTAATCACTAAAACTCCTTTAGAAGCTCTAATATAAAGAAGAGGAATAAAATTAGCGAAAGTAAAGATCCCTATAAAATATCTATTTATATTTAAATTTACTTACTTTAATATTTAGAGACTATAATGCGTGTTTATTAAGTAGTTATAAAGCTTTATATAAAGTAAACTATCTATTCTAGTAGCCTCTTTTTTCTTAGAATATATAGTAAATGTTTATAGGAGATGTTGTTAAATGCTTTAGTTAAGTTTAGACTTAGTATTAAAATAACATAGCCTAAGCACGCTCTTTATGCTGTTTAAATGCTAAAAATAAGTATATTAATTACTAAAAGCATTAAGCACTTCTTCTTTACTCCTATTTAGTTCTAAAAAAGTAGTTTATATCTCTTAGTAGCTATTATTATTATATTTACTACTTATTTCTTAATTACCTTAGCTAGGGTATTTTCTAGCGTGATTAGTTAATAACTTTTTAAAAAAAAAATCCTTCTTACCTTCTTTACATAAAGCGATTATAATTAATTTTTTGAGATATATTAGTATTATTCTACTTTTAAGGCACTAATAAACCGCCTATATAAGCTTCTAAACTATTAATAGAAATATAATTTTTAGAATCTTATTTAGTATACTATTAGGGCCTGGAGCTTTTCTATTTAGAAGTTTAATAATTAAATTACTTATTACCTTTTTAGATATATATAGGTTAATATTAATTCAGATATGCTCTAGCTATATCTTACTATTAATATCTTTTAAGTTAGTTTTATCTATATTTAGGAAGAACTTCTTAGCTAAGATTTTTATCTTTATAGTATTATTTTTAATAAAAGGGTCGCTAATTAAGCTTTTAAAATTAAAGAAATAATTTTTTTTTATTATATTAGTATTTTTTCTACTCTACTTTAAGAAAGTCTATAGTCTTTTATTATATAATTTTATAAGATCTGCTATAAATTCTTATATGAATTACTTTTAGTTATTTTTTTTTACTTTTTAGATTTTTTTCTAGAGCTGGTTGGACAGCGCCTTATAGTTCTAGTAGTTATAATTCTCTTTATAGTTATAATACTAGTATCTTATCTGTTTAATACTTATAAGAAGTTGGGCTACTCTTAGTAACTATATTTTATACACTTATAAACTAGGTTTTACGTGTAGATAGTAAATCTTAAAGGTATATATAATTCCTTTCTAAAAGACTTCTAGGAGTTCCGGGGCCGTTATCCACTTAAGGTTTTTAATATCTTAAAGGAATTTTTTTATGTCTAGTTTTTTAAGCACGTAGCGTTTATTTTTCTTTTATAGATAAATAATAACATCTATTTAAATTCATATTAGTATATAGTCTTTTATTAGAGTCTATTTATTCTTAGTTTTATAGAAGCTAACTCTTTTATATATTGTATCTAATAGAAATATAAGGTTAATAATACTCTCTTTTTATTCTCTTTTTTACATCTATTTATCTTATAGTGTAGTGAGTTAAAGGCCTTATATTTTTATTTTAAAAAGTAAATATTCTATCTATACTTTACTTATAACATAACTTCTTTCTTATATTAAGTGGTGTGTGTTAAAGTCTCTAAAAACTATAACTTTTTCTTTTACTTTCTTAATTACTTTATTAATCTCTAGCTAGGTCTTCATCCGTTGGCAGTCTTTATATAAGTTATAGATATTAATAATAGTAGTCTTTAGCCTCTCTAGGTAAAGCTAAAGTATTATAATAAATAGACTATATTATTTACGTCTCTAATACGCGGTGTTAATGTTTTAGCTAATTATAAAATATACTTTTATTATAGGGCCTTTTTTATAAGCCAGAGCGTATCTATATAAGTAGTATATTAATTTAGTATATTTATTATACGCTAGTTTTTAGATTATAAGTACCTAGTATTCTGCTTATATTATTTTATTAAAGAAGAAATAGCATACACCTTAATTTACATTTCTATAGTTATATTAGATAATAATAAGTTTACTTATTTAAAGTAGGTATAAAGTCTTCTATATTAATATCAGAATTATTATTTATTTTTATTTAAATTAGGTATATGTCACCTGCGTTTAGCATAAGCCTTAATTATAATATATCTTTACTAGTAACTTCTATATAAGAGGGTCTATCTAATCCTTTTTTTAGTAATAGTTTTTTATATAAGTTATCTAATAAAGTAATTAATTTATTTTTCTTATTATAATAGTACAGTTACCCTGTATAGGGTTTAGTTATTTTGTTTATATTTCTTCTATAGTATAGATATAAAGCGTTTACTTAAAAAAAGCTATTTTTTTTATTTAGATCTTTTCTAGATAGCTTTAGAATATCTTATACTTTTTTTATTACTATACTTTATAGGCTTTATTATAGTTTACGTAGGATACTCTTTCTTAAGAATATTTTATTATGTTATATAGGCTTATATAATATCTGCACTATATTTTTTTACTATATATACTTTAGATATAGCCCTATTAATTATATTAAAAGCATTATTTAATAATTATACTATTATTAAATAGCCTTGCTTTAAAGAGCTAGGAGTTAATAACTAATTTACTTTTTATTATCTTCTATTAAATCACTTATATAGGTGTCCTAATAATTAGAGTATTATAAATCTTTTCTAATTCTTTTAAGCTTTTTATAACGTTTCTATAACGTATCTCCTACACTTTAAAGTTATATAGTTATTAGATTTAGATAATAGCTATACCTAGTACTAGCTATTTAAGAGCTTTATATATTATATATATTAGCTTAAAGTTATCTACGTTTTTTTTCTTATTAATTTTTATCTTAAGTAGAACTTTTAGAACCTCTAAGAAATAGTTTTTCTTTAAAATTTTAAATTCTAGTATATCTAGTCTATTTATGATTTAGTTTTTTATAGTTTATAATAACACGTAAACGTTAACATTACTATTTTTTAAAGTATTTATAGTAAAAGCTTTTAGTATTATCTTTTTTACTATTTTTAGTATCTCTCCTGAATCTTTTTCCTAGGAATTCTTAAAGCGGATTTAGATAGTAATTCTCTGTAATATAGTAGCAGTATTTATTATATATAATATCTATATAGTAATAGCTACTTAAGTCTTATTTTATATTTAAAAAATCTTTAAGTAGTTTTTCTTATATATTTTTTTTCCTAATTTCATTAATTCCGGCTTTAATCTAGTTAAGCTATGTTTTGTTCTTGTTTTAAGTAACTTAATAACATATCTAAAGATTTTAAACGCATTATAGTGCCTTTTTTATATTAATAAGAATTCTATAGTATAGCTTTTTTTCCTTCTCTTTATTAAGATCGTCCTTAATTTTCTAGAGGGTTTTAATTATTTTCTGTTAGTCTTAATTAGACTAGTATTTATTCTTTTTTTAGTATAATTTATTTACTTATTAGTTACTTCCTAACGCGTTGCGGTTATAGTTTTTATAATTATAAAAATAAAATTACAACCTGCTGTTATTCCCCATACTCTGTAGATAAAATACAGGGGGTTTATTAGAAGTAATTAAGTATAGAGAATTATGTTCTAGTATCTAGTTTCTTTTTAAGTAGTTTTTAGGCTTATTTAGCTACTATTACAGCTTTCTTAAATTAATTTAATTAAGTAACTAAATATAACATTATAAGTTTTTAAATAATTTTTAATTATTTTATATAAATTTTTTTGGGTTTAAATTCTATTTACTAAATTAAGTATTTTTATTAATATTCTTTTTTTTAATATTTAATATTTAAATTTAAATACAATTAAACTACTTTTTAGCAATAGTATATATAATAATATAAATAAACTTTAACTTTTTTTAGTATTTATAATTTGTATTTTATAAAGCTTTATTTATATTATAAATTTATTAATTTAAATTTAATATAATTTAGTTTTATTAATGTCTTTTTTATTAAAAGTTGGTATTTTAATTTTTTAGCTTATTAATATTTTTTTGTTTACAAAACTTTTAAATATAAGACCTAAAAGTTTATAACTTTCATATAAATATATATTAACTTTCTTTAATTAAATTATAGTTTTTAGTAAATAAATAACTTGTAACTATAATTTATATAATATAACTTTTATTATTATATATAAACTTAGCTATTAATAATATTATAATATAGTTAGTTTATAATTTAGTAACATATATTTTAAATATTAAGTATTTTAAATATTTATTTTATTTATTTATTTTATTTATTTATTTTATATATTTATTTTATTTATTTATTTAAAAGAAATAAACTATTAACAATTACTATGTACTATTATTTTATAAATAAAAATATTTTAAAAGAAACATAATAAAACACTTATATTTATTAGTAATAATTATATTAAGTATTTTAGACTTAATAATTAAAATACCTAAAATTTATATACTAATTTATTAAATGTAATTTTAAAGTATGTATATAAAAAGTTAATATACTTTACAAATTTATTTATAGTTACAAATATAATATTATAAAAATTTTTAAATTTTTTTAAGTTTTAGTAAATTTTAAATAAATTTTTTTTTAACTATTTTTTATAGTATTTTTATTATAGTATCTAATTATATTAACTTATTTTTACTATATTTTATATAATTAATAAAATAAATTTTTACTTTTTTATAGGTTTTAAAAATGTAAAAGTTTTAAAAAGTTTTTTCCTATTTTTCTAATTTTTTTAATATTTATATAAAATAGCATTATAATTTCTTAAATTATTGTTTTTTTGAAATTTCAGTATATATAATAGTTTAATTTATTAAATATAGTATATTAAGTTTATTAATAAATATTTAATTTTTTATTTATATTTAATTTATATGTTTAATTAATTTTAATTATAATAACTATTAAAACTTTTATATAAATAAATTTTAAAAAGTGTTTAATTAAATTTTAAATTAGTTTTATTTTTGTTATATATAATTATAATATTAACTAATAGTATTTACTACTTTTATTATTTTTACCTTTTTTTATAAATTATTTTAAAATTAATAGTTATAAGAAATTTATATTTTTAAACTTATTATTTCTTTAATTTTTTAGGTATTATAAAATTTATAAAATTTTTATAATTTTAGTAAACTATTATCTAATAATATGTTTTCTTAAAACATATTTTAAATTTCTTAATTATAGAGAAAAATATAAGTAGCGTTTTAATATAAATATTATAATTTTCTTTAAATTTATAAAATATTTTAATAAATAATTAAATAACAAAATTTATTTATTACTATATTTATAATTATATATAAATTTATATATATAATTTAATATCTGATTTTTTAAAATAGTAAATAACTTTAAATTAATTATTAAAAGTATTATTATTTTCATAAACTATTCGGTAAAATTTTAATATACTTATTTTTTAAAGTTTTTTATATTTTAATTTTAAATTTTGGTATATTATTTATATAAAAAGAACAATTTTTTGTAAATATTTTTTAATAAATTTTTAATATAAATTTAGATATTTTAATACTTTTTAACTAATATAAAATAAAATAAAATAATTTTTTTTTTACAGTTTATAGTTATTAATTTTATTAATTTATAAATTTAAAAATTTTAACTTTTAATATATAAAGTTTTTTTAAATAATTAAATTAAATTTTTAAAGTTTTTATAATATTTCTTTTGTATATAGTTTATATTTTTTTAAATAAGATTTTTGAGTAAACAAAAACGTTATTTAAATAAATTTATATAAATATATTTAAATATTTACATAATATATAGTTTATTTTTATTTAAAATATTAATAAAATATTAATTAACTTAAATAATACTATAAAATATTTAAATAACTTATATTTTATTTCATTTTATATATAAGTAATACATTAAATTAAATTAAAAATTTTATATTATAGTATTTTTTATAAGTATTAAAAATCTTAAATTATTTTATACTTTAATGTGTATTTATAATATTTTATATAAATAGTAATATAGTAAAGTATATAAAGTAATTACATTACTTTAATATTTTACTTAATATAAAAAAATAAAATAAAATAATTAATTAAATTATTAAAAAATATATAATAAATATTAAATTAAGTATTTTTTAAATAAACTTTATTTATTTCTTTTTTTTTAAACTAACTAAACTCTATTTATAGTTAATGTAATAGATTTCTCTATTATAATAATATATAAATATTTTATATTCTTATATTATTAAGTTTTCTAAAATCTGCATATAATTATTGTTTTTTATATTTTTTAAATATAAATATTGTATTTTATAAGTGAGCTGTGCATATAGGTAAGCTGTATATCTTAAAATTTACTAAAAAATCAAAATTTTTCCACCTTCATATCTAAATAACCACTTAATAATAAATTCTAAAAATTGAAATTTGAGCTTTTCTATATGCATTACAGCGTTTCTAAAGGTCACATGAAAATTAGTTAAGTAGTTTCTAAAATATAGTAATTTAGAAGCTAAAACTATAGTATATTACTATATCTTAAAAACTACTTAACTAATTTACTTGTGACCTTCGGAAACGCTGTAATACATATAGAAAAGCTCAAATTCCAATTTTTAGAATTTATTATTAAGTGGTTATTAAGATATGAAGGTAGAAAATTTCGATTTTTTTGTAAATTTTAAGATGTATAACTTGCCTATATGTATATCTTACCTATAAAATACATTAATATTAGTAAAGTTATTAAACTTTTAATTTATTATATATATATTATAAATTTGTATTTAAATAATTTTTACTTTTTATTTATTACTGTAAACCTAATTATATATTTGTTTATATTTTATTTTTCTTTTTTATAAACTAGTATTTAGTACTTTTATAACTTTTTTTAAACAACTTTTTAATTTTTAATATTTTATATTTATTTAGTTATTTTTTATATAACGTATTTTATAAGTGAACTGGTTAAATAAGCGAGCTAATTAATTTACCAAGACTATACTAAATATAATAAACTATATAATAAACTACTTTATTCTATTATAATGTATCTCTAATTCCTCATCATTGCTGGATTCTATAGTAGATTCTTTATTAATTTAGTATGTTTAAGTGTTATGTTTAGTCCTACTATAGTTTCTATAGTATCTTTAAGTTAGTTTAACTCTATTTATTCTAACATTACCCTAACTTTTCTTACTACTAGAAGTTATAGTAGTAGATTTTTTAGTAACTAACTATAAGCTAGCCTTAAAGGTAAGGACTTTTTTTTACTAGATATACTTTCTTTTACGCTGTTTCTATTAGTTTATGACTTTATTAACTACTTTAAGCTTAGTAATTTAATCACGCTATAATACTATCTAATAAGCTATTAAAAAGAAGTTTTTAATAAGCTAATTAAACTCTTTCTTTAAGAAAAATAATAAGCTACCTAATTTATTACTAATCAGCTTTAATTGCGACCTAAATTTAAAATAGTTACTAAAAGTTTTTAACTACTATAAAGTATCTTATATAGTAGGAAGTGTAAACATACGTAATTAAATATTAAGCTTTAATATTATCTTATTTAAATTAAATGGAACTAGGCTAGTATTTTGAAAACTTTCTTAAATATTCTTTTTAGTAATAAACGCATTAAATGCGTCCCAGAAGGCTAGTAAGAACTCTATTTTTATAATATAATTAAACTAGTTACGTATTAGCTTCTTGACTTAGCGCCTATATACTATTTTTAATAGTAAAAAATAACTAATATCTAGTGGCTATAAAATATGTAATGAATATAGTAGTATATATAAAGTAACTATCTTATTCTCTTTATAGTATTTAGTAAATTCTAGTGAGTTATGGCTTTCGTGGCTGTCTAGAATTAATAAACAGTATACACCTATAGTACGCTTTTTTATATGCGTATTAAAGTGCTTTAACTACTAAAAACTAAGCTTATTTATTATCTAGCCGTTATTAGAGACCCTGAATGCCTATTAGGATGGTATATTAACTTTCTAGTACTAGACAAAAAGATAGTTTTTACTTTTATAAATAATAAAAAGTAAAAGTATATACCCTAATATACTAATACCTTAAATTATTATAACTTACTTCTAGTTATTTAGCTAAACAGCTTTTAGTTGATGCTATCTTTTAGAGTCTATAATAATTTTTTACTAAGTTATTATACCTATCTAAAAGCTAGATTTGTTAAAGTTATATATATCTTTATCTTATATACTATATTTAACCTTTATATTACATATAAGGTTAAACTAAGCTTGTATAATTACTAGTTCTTTCTATTTATAATACTAGTAGTCTAGTTTCTAATTATACTTTATTTTAAGCCCTACAGTATACTTAATAAAGTTGTGTAGCTAGTTTATATCTATTAGGTCTTTTTTTTACTTAGCTAATAATTTATCAGCTATCTCTTAAATAGTATTAAGTAAAGAGGTAAATTCTTTTAAATTTAGCTTAAGTATATACTATTTTATTACCTCCTCTTCAGTTACTATCAGATTTATTAAATTAGGCTTAATATTACGTCATAAGATAATTCTAGTGTGTTATATTTATAGGCTTAAGAAGAAAACATTAAAAGTATATATAATAAATTAGAGGCTAAATATTTAGCCTATTTTAAGAGCTTATATAGTAAGCTATATTTAAGCTTCTTTAGAAATTAATTACAGGTCAGTAGGTAGAGACATTATGGTATTAAATATCTTAATATATAGTCTTAGTAAATTAATTAGCTCACTTATTTAATCAGCTCGCTTATAAAATACGTTAACTATTTTATTATATAAATTATTTTTAATTAACAATTAAATTTTATGTAATAAACTAATTTTAATTTAAAATCTTATTTTTTACTTAAGTTTATAATTTTAATATAGTAGTTATATTTATAACTTTTTTACTTTATAGGAACCTTTTTTTTAATTTAATTACTTTTTAAAAATTTTAATATTATTATTAATGTATTTAACTTTTATTAGCTAATTTTTACAATTATATATTATAATATATTTAATTATTTAATTAATTATTTTAAATTTATGTTATTTAGTACTTTTTTTATTTATTAAAAAAAATTAATCCCTAAAATTTTATTAATATTATTTTTAAAAAGCTTATTTCATACTTTAAGTTTTTATAACTATATTATTAATATTATCTAATAATTAATACTTAGTTAGGTTTTTAAACTAATACTTTAAAATTACTTTAAAATTATAATAATTATGTATTATAAGCAAATTAAAATATAAAAAGCTAAATACTAAACTTTAATATAAAAAGTATATACTAACTTTTAAGTTTATATAATTTTAATATAGTATTTTATTATTTATACTTAAGTATAATTATTTATACGTTTTTATTAAATATAATAAATATAAACTAATTTTATAATATTTATATAATATTTATACTATACGTTTTTATTATATATATTTTTAATTAATATATTTTTATTTAAAATTTTTTTTGTCTAAAATAACCTTTTATATATTATATTATTTACATTTTATTTTATAAGTTTGTATTATTTTTAATAAAACTTATATTTAATTTAATAATAAGTTTAACTTATTAATAAATAGTTATTAAATTTTGTAAATTAATGTTACTATTAAAAACTTTTATTATTATAATTTTAATAATTTTTAAATTTTATTTTTATATAATTATATATAGTATTTGTTTTAGTTTTAGTTTTTTAAAATCTATTAAATATTACTTTTATTTATATCTTTTTACTAATACTATAACTTCTAAATTTAATATTTTTAGTAGTTTAATTATTTTTAACTAAATTATTCATAACTTATAATATTTGTAATTTTGTTTAATTTTTTTTTTTAAGATATAATTTTAATTTAATTTCTAATTAATATTTTTGTAATTTATATTTTAAAAGTTTAGTGTGTTTTAAAGTATAAGTATATTATAATAATTATATTTTACTTCTTATAAAAACAATTAATATTTAATAAATTAACTTTTTAAAATATTATTTTAATATTAAGTATTTTAATACTCTCATATATAAATTTAGGTTTATGTTATAATTAAAATAATTATATTATTAAATTTAAAACATTCACTTTACTTTTAAATAACTTTAATAGTTATTAAAAACTAATAATTTTTTAAATACGTAATGTTTATTTATTTATAATGTATTTTTTTTACTTTATAAATAACTACCTAATATTATTTTTAGTTGTATTTTAACATTAAATATATTAATAACTATTTTATTATATAGTTTAGTTTATATAGCTTATATAATTTATATATTTTAATATTATTATTTATTTTCAGCTTTTTTAAGTTTAATATAATATAGTAAGATTTTAGTTTTTTAGTTTTATAAAATAGAGTTAATAACATATTTGATTATACTCTAATTTAAATAAAATATTTTTTAAATTAGTTTAAATTTTTAATTAATTTTTTTTATTTAATAAGTTTTAATTTTTAATTTTGTATTTATATATTATTTATATTTATAAATTTTTAATTATAAATTAACTTTACTTTTTTAGTTTAATTTTATATTAAAAAAATATATTTATACTTAAATTTTTAGTTACTATTTTAAATAACTTTATAAACTACTTTCATTAAAATTATAAAAAAAATGTATAATATAATACTATAAAGTCTTAACGTTATATAAAAGTTAATTATTTTTACTAATTATCAAAATAAGTAAAAGGTTTTTTAATTTACTAATAAATTTAAATTACGTAATACTATACTATTATATAATAGTAAGTAAAGTAATTTTTTTATATAAATTTTTTTATTTACATTTATAATAAAAAGGTTTTATCTATAGTTTATTTTACTTTTTTTATAATATATTTTTAAAAAATTATTTTAATTAATTTATAATTAAAGTTCTTTAAATTTTACTACTAATTTAATATACTATAAAATTTAAATTATTTTAATTACTATAAACCTTTTATTAATAACTTTAAATATAATTTTTTTATTAATAAATACTTACGAATTAATAAAACTTTATTATATATTATTATTGCATGTTTTTAAATTTTAAAGTTTTTTAGTTTATATTACTTAATTTAAATTTTTTACAATAAATATAAACTATTTTATAACTTTATTAATATATTTATATTAGTATTTAAAATTTTATTTTACCTAAAAATAAATATATTCTTATTTATATTATAAATTTAAATTTTTTTTATATATTTTATTATATTACTTTAATAGTTAAATTTTAACTATTTTATTTAAAAGAACTTTTTTTGTAAAGTACATAAATATTTTAAAGTTATTATTATACTATTTAACTTATATTAAATATTAATATATTTATAGTTAATAATAGTTTAATTATTTTATAGCTAAATTTAATAACTTAATTATATTTAATAACTTTTTATTTTTTTATATATATTTTATTATTATATTAAAGCTTTACTTAACTAATAATATTAATTTAAAAAAGGATTTTAATAAATCTAAAACTTAGTTAAGTTATTATAAATTTGAATTTTAAAAATAATTTAAAATGTTTAAAAACTAATATAAATTGTTAGTAAATTAAAAAAAGTTAAATTAAATTATTGTATAAATTACAATATTTAATTATATATACTATACTAAAAGTATTATAAAAAATAAAACTAACTTTATAAAAGAAGTTTTTTATATAACTTTTTTATAATAAATTTTTTATAATATTTTAAACGTAACTATAATAAATTATAATAAATTATTTATTTTTTAAATTTTATTAATTTCTAGTTTTTTAGTTATATACTTTATTTAACTTTTTATAAAAAGTTTTTTTACTAATTTAATTTATAAAACTAGTTTTTAAATATTACTAACTAATAATTTAAAATTTAATAATGTTATAAAAGTTTTAATTTTTTATAATAACATAGTATTATGTAATTAATTTTTTTTATTAACTTTTAGCTATATAAAGTATTTAATACTTATTTTAACTTATTAGTTTACTATTAAAGTTTTTAGATTTTTATATAATTATACTTTTATATTATTATATTTTATAATAACTAGTTATGTATATAGTATAACATGTATAACAGTATATTATTATAATACTTTTTTAAATAAGTATATATAATATATTAAAAAATTTACTTTTAGTAGTATATTTATAAAATTTATTAAAAAAATTTAGTAATAAATTAGTTTTAAAGTAAAATTAAAACCTAAACTAAAAACTAAATATTAAGTACTTTATAATTTAGTAATATTAACATATTAAAAAAATAAAACATATTAAAATATAAAAATTATATTATTTTAATACTTATTTAATTAAAGCAAATAAAATAAAATAGTTAATTAAGTTATTACTAAAATTATTTAATTATGTAAATATTATTTTAAGTTTTACTTAACTATTTTCTAAAATCTTTTTAACTAACTTAACTTTATTTTTAATTAGTATAGCAAATTCTTTTTTTAAAGTATTTAGTTAATAAAAAATTAAAAAAATAAATAAAAATAAGAAATATCTTATATTTAAAATAGTTAGGTTATATACGTTTTATATTATAAAAAGTTAAGTATTTAGATAATTTTTAACCTAATTTTTAAACTAAATAAAAATATTAAATATAATAGTTTATTTATTATACTAGCTTATTATATCTATTATAAAAAAACTAAATAATACTTTTTTAACTTTTTAAAATATTAGTAAAAGCTATAGCAAAGTTTATAATATAAAATAATAATATAAAACATATTTAACTGAAAAATAAATCTAGTTGTATATCCTAGCTATGTAAAGTAATTTAAAGTAAACGAAGCATATAATAAAAAAATTATTAAACTAATTTTTATTATTTATAAAAATTATAGTAAAAATTCTAAAACCTAAATTACTTTAAATTTCTAAAACTAAAAATTTTAATAAACTAGTATAAAATAATAGTAAAGCTTTTACTTAGTAATATTTTATATAATAAAGTTAAGTAAATTTAACTATATATTATAATAAATAAAGTATTAGCGTTTTTTAAAATAGTAAGTATGTTTATATTTTATATTAAAAATATTAGTAATTATATGTATTATATAAGTATATACTAATATAGCTTATTTAAGTAATATAAAAAATATAATAAACATAAATTACTTTATTTATTATATAATTATTTTCAAATAAACCTAAAAATAATAAAATAAGTATAAAAAAATAAACTATGTAACGTTAAAAAAAAGGCTTTTAACTATTATATTATTTTACTTATAATTTAGTTTTATAATATAGTTTAATAAATTTAATAAGTTTTTATTACTAGTTATAATACTTATTATTTTAATAACATTATATATAAAATATTATATATTTTACTTTCTATTAGTTTTAAAGATTTACAGCTTTAGTACATACTTATAAGTTTATTAGTAAACTAATTATATATATAAAATAAACTATATAATAGTATACTATTATATATATATATTTTTTAACTTTTATATATTATTTTAAAAACAAGTTTTAATTTAATTTACTTTATATAGTATAAATTATTATACTGTTATTAAATTTTATTACATTTTTAATAGTAGTAAAATATATTACATATATAAAAATATTAATATAATTTTAGTATAAAGCAATATTAAGTAAGATATTAATATAATTTTAGTATAAAATAATATTAAGTAATATATTAATATTAAATTAGTAAAACTATATGTTTTATACTAAATTATTTAACATTTTAAAATTAAAACTTAAAAAGTAATTATTTTAAATTATGTTATAATACTAAACTTTAAACAAAATTTAAATTAAAAAAAATTAAGTATATAGTTACTACTTAATAATTTGAAGTTTACTAAAAAAATTAATTAATATAAAAAGTTATTATTTGTAGTATATTTAATTAAATACAAAACTAATACTATTAAATTAAATTATAACTTAAAAATATTTTATTAGTATATATAATTTAATAATACTATTATTAATTTAAAAATAAAATAATTTTTGACACAATAATTACTAACTTATTATAGAATTTTAAGTAATAAAATAATTAATTATCATAGTAGTATTATAAACAAAAAGTTAAATACTTAAAAAAAGTATTTAATGAATTACTAAGTATATTACTAAGTAATTATTTAAAATATTACATAAAAAATATATAAAATAAGTTATAAATAAAGTATTTAAGTAAAAGCTTATATAACAATATAAAGCTAATATATAAATATATAATACAAAAAAACGCTTTATAAAGTATTATAACTAGTTACTATAATAGTACCTTTTTTTTAAATTTAAGCTTTTATAAAAAGTATTTATATTAAGTATTAAATTAATGTTAATTTAAGTTTTTAAAGTAAAAATTTTTATAGTAGCTATATTTTAAAAGTTACTTATAGGTTTTTATATTATGCTATTATAAATAGTTTATTTAACTAAGTGTTTATAACATTTTTACTTATAATTTAAGTATAGTTTTTTAATTTATTTAATATAGTATTTGGTTTTTCTATTAACTTTAATAAGTTTAGGTAGTAGGTTTTTCTAATCTAAAAAGTATTTAAATATAAGCATAATAAGCTAAAGTAATAATACATAAAAATTTAAGTCTATATTTAGAAATTTAAAAAATTTAAGTTAGTATACATATAAAAAAACTATTTAAGAAATATAGTATTATTCTTAAAGTGCCTAAGTTTAGCTTTTTAAAAAGTTACTTTATTTAAATATTTTATATATTTAGTTAAATCATGTCATTTATTTACTAGTTAAGTATAAGTAATTATTTCTAGTTTATATATTTTTTTAAATTAGTTATTAAATATTAGCTATATTTTTTAATATATAGTTAGCTTTCAAAGCCTATAATAGTTAGTAAAACGTTTTTAAATTCTTATAAAAAGTTCAAAATGTATTCAAAAATATTAGCTAGTATTAGTTAAAAATAAAGAAACTTTTCTAAATTTAAATATAGTATTATTAGCTTTAAACTGTACTAAAAAAAGCTGGTTTATTTAGTTATTTTACTACTAGTTTATATATACTTATAAAACATATTTTATTATACTATTAGGTTTTTTTATTTAGCTATTAGTTTCTAAATAGTATATAGAAAATAGTTAAAGTTTAATTTATAGTTATTTACAAAGTTTATTATAAAAATAAACATAAATTATATTTTTTAATTTAATATAATTATTTCTAAAAAGTTATAGTTTATTTATATATATTAATAGTAAAGATAGTCTACATTTGTAGTAGTTATCTTATTATAAAAAATTAAATATTAGTACTTTATAAAATAGTTAACTACAACTATAATATTAGTATAGTTTTTAGATTTTAAAAAGTTAGTAATAAATTTTACAAAATTATCTTTTTATTTTGTTTTAAATATAAGTAAAGGTTTTAAAAAGTTATAATACATTTTACAAAAAGCCTTAAATTTTTAATAAGTATAATAATAGAAAATATATTAATCTATTATTTTAAATATTTAAAACTAGTAGTATTTATATTTTAAAATTTTAATTTTTTTTAAACTAAAGTAAGTACTAGTAAAAAGGTTATATATAATTTAAAAAAAATTAATTTTAAGTTTATTATTAGTTAGTATTACTAGTTAGTTATAAAATAAAACTAACTTTTTTAGTTTTTATATTTACTTAAAAAAAATTTTTAAAATATTAAGTTCATTTTTAAATTAGTAACAAAATTGTTAAATAAACTTATTATTTAAATTTTTTTATTAATAATTTACTAAACAAACTTATTTATTTTAGTTAAGTTTAACTTTAATATATTAATAAATAGTTAAAAGTAAAAAAGTATTTATTATTAAACTTTTTAAGCTTTTTTTTTAAATTAAAGTATTCTATATATAATAAGAAAAAGTATTTAGTTTTTTACTTTACTTACTTAATTAGTATATAATTATACAATTAAATTAAAATAAGTATTTAATGTAATATGTTTATTAATAGCTAAATTACTTTATTATAGTAAAGTACTAAAAGTTTTTACAGTTACTTATAACTTAAATTAATAAAAAAGATAATTTTTAATTTAAGTTTCTATTATTTAAAGTAGTATATAATAGTAAGTAGTTTCTTATTATATATTATATAATTATATTTAGTAGAATTTAGTCTTTTAAAAAAGTAGACTATAAGTTTTAGTTTACTTTATTATTTTTTTAAAAAACAATATTTAGTAATTACATAATTTAAAGAGTTAACTTTTATAATAATTAGTAACTTAAAATTAAAGTATTAAAAATTAAACTAGTTATAAATACGTATTTTAGGTATTTAAATACTTTTTAGTAAGTTATATTAAATTTAAATTAAAAGCCTTTTTTATTAAAGCTATAAGTAAAAATATAATATAAAAAAGTAGTTAATAAATTATAAATAAAAGTTAGTAAATTTTAAAAATACTTTAACATTTTTTATACTTTTAGAAAATTTTTAGTTAAAATGTTCTTTACTTTTTTTAAATTTATACTAATTTTTTTTTATTAAAATTATATACTTCAAATAAGTAACTTATTTTTAGTAAAACTTATATTTATTAATATTAAGTTATAAGCTACTTTTATTTAAAACTTAAATTTATTAATATTAAGTTATAAGTTACTTTTATTTAAAACTTTTAAAACTTATTATACATATTATTAGTATTTATATATAAAATTAGTGTAAATTAAAATATTATTAAAGTAGACTATATAAAATATATTAAAATATAATTAAAAAATATTATTTATATAGTATTAAAACATACTAAGTATATTAGTTAGTTTAAATAGTATAATAAAATACATAAATATACTCTATTAAGTTTAAAAAATAGTTAAAAAAAAATTTTAACTTTATAAAAGTAGTTAAAAACTAAAATAATTTTTAGCTTTATAAAGTGCTTTACCTTGCTAAAGTAAAATAATATTTTTTAAATTAATAAAATTAAATAATAGTTTTTAATAGTAATAGTATTTAAAGTTTAGTAGTTTATATAAAATTAGAAATTTTAATTAAGTCTTTTTTATAAAAATAACTAGTATAGTTATAAAAAATATATATACTTTAATAAATTTCTTAATAAAATAGTTATTAAAATACTTTTTTAAAAACTTTTAATTTATTTTAAAACATTTTATAAAAAAGTCTAAATTTAGGTTATTTTCCTTTTTAATTTTTTTATAATTATATTAATAATGTTTAAATAGCGTATTAGTATTTTTATATAAGAATATTCTTAGAATATTATAGTAATTTTCTAGAACCTTAGTAACTAAATTTATATAAGTTTTAAAAGCTAAAGCTTTAATAATATTAATTATTAAAATAGTAAAAATTTTATGTTTATGTTTTTAAACTATTTATATAAAAAAAGCTGTTTTATTTAAGTAAATATTTATACTTAATTTAAGTTTCTTAAAAAAGCTCTTTAATAAAACTATTACTAAAAAGTCTTTAAAATTTAAAAAAAAAATTTATAAAGTTTTTATTTAATTTAGTATTAAATTTAAGTACATATTTATATATAAATTTAAACTCTAAGTAAAAGTGTTTTAGAAAATAGTTTAAAAACACTTTTAAGTAAGTATCTAATTCTTATAACTAGTAGTTTAGAAATTAAAGTAAGTGTAAGTAGTAAATTTAGTATTAAAAACTATTAAAAAGTAGTTTTTATAAGTTATAATTAAAGTTAACTTTATACTTTTTTATTTATAGTTAACTAAAAATTAATTTATAGGTTTTTATAGTAGTTATAAAAAAATTAATCTTTTTAAGGTAATTTATATAGTATAAATTTATACTAGTAATATATAAAATATAATTTTTTTTAAAACATTTACTATTAAAATTAGCAGAATATAAAACAGTTAAAAGTAATAAAAAATAAAGTTTTTAAGTACTAACTAAAAATTTACTAATATAACTTATATTAGTTACTTTAGTATTAATTAAATTAGTAATAAAGTAGTATAAGCTATTTTAATAAATAATATATAAAATATTTACTTAATAACTTTAAAAGTTAGTTAATAAGTAAGTAGCCCATAAGTTAATAAAAATCTAGTATTAAAAACATTTTAGAAAGTAACTTAACTTTAAAATAAAACTTTTAGTAAGTTAGTTTTAAAAGTTTAAAAGTATTTTTATTTATAAAAAAATTTACATTTAAAAAAAATAAAAGTAAGTTAAGTATTAAAAATTAAACAAGTTAGTAAATTAAAGTTTTGTAAAAAAATAAAATAATTTTAAAAAATATAACTATATTTATTATACTTAAAGTATTAACTATAATACTTTTAAGCTTTTTATTTAGCTAATTTAATAAAAGTATAGTTAAAAATATTAATTTTTATAGTGTTAAGATTTTATTATAATATAAGTTATAGTCTATAGTAGTATAGTATATAAAAGTACTAAAAGTTATAATTATATTAAAATATTAACTTAGTATAATTGTTTAATATGTTAGAAATTTTAACACTTATTATTACTTACTAGAAATTATTGTTTAGTAATTTTTTTAAATATATAATTAAGCTAATTTTATTTAGTTTAGTATTAGTAGCTAGTTTATAAAATTTAGTAAAATAAGTAATAAAACTCTTTTACTTTTAGTAACATAAATTAAGTTTACTTAAAATAGTAAAGATTTTATTTAATTTTTATAAGTAATATAAAAAAAAGTAATTAATTACTTTACTAAGTATATATATAAAAGTTAAAAGTATTTAGTAAAATACTAGTTAGTATTACCTTTAAATTTATAGTAAACTTTTTTAATAAAAATATATAAATTTTTTTTTATAAATATTAAAAAGTTAAGTATTTAATTTAATTTAATTTTATTATTATTAGTATTATAATAAGTTCTAGTATAATAATTAATTGTGCGTTTTTAAATATAACTTAAGAATCTTAAAAATAGGTACTAGTTATAGTTATAAGTAGAATTAAACTTATAAAACTTAAGCTTTTTTTAAATAAACTAGTAATAAAAGCTAAACTTATTTTAATAAAAAAAAATGTAATAATAAAAGCTAAATAAGTAAATACTTACTTTATTTTATTAAGCTTATTATAAAAATTTTTATACTTTCTTAATATTAAGTTTTTCATTTTACTAAAGTATTTATAAGTAATTTGTTACTTATTTTTAGAAATATAATTTAAAAAGTAAAGTTTCTAAAACTTTTAGTAAAGTTTAAGTTATTTATTATAAAAAGTTAGTAGACATAATGTAATATTATAATAGTATTATAAGTAAAAAGTTAAATTTTTAAAAAAAGTATTTAATTAATTACTAAATATAGTACTAAGCAATAATTTAAAATATTATATAAAAAAATTATAAATAAAGAATTTAAATAAAAGCTTGTATACTAGTGCAAAACTAATACGTAAACACGTAATATAAAAAAAAGTATAGAAAAAAAAGCTTTTATAAAAAGCTTTTATAAAGTATTATAAATAGTTATTATAATATTAATACTATAAAATTAGTTCATTTAAATTAAATTTAAAGTAATTACTTTTATTTATTATTTAATTTTTTTAAATAATTTTATTTGTATATATACTTATACTTTTTAATTTTAAAAGTAAGTTTAAGTTTAGTAGCTTTTTATATTAACAAATTTTTTATATTTATCTATTTTTATATTATTACTTAAAACTATACTTTTTGTAACTAGTTTTTAAAGTTATACTATTAAAAGTTTTTATATTTTTTTTAAAAAAAATTAAAATTAACTAAAAATAAAAAAATTAGGTTAGTACATTTTTATATATTTAAAATATTAACTTTTATAAACACTTTTTAAAAGTAACTAAAAACAAATTAATTTGTTTTAATAATTCTAATATGCTTTTATGTTTACTAAAACTATTATATTATTTTTTAATAGTAAAAATTTAATAATAGGTAAAATACTTTTATATTATAAAACTAACTTATATATATAGAGTAAAAAAAGAAAATAAGTATAGTAATTTAAATAATAATAGCTTAGTTAATAAAAGTTATATTAACATAAAATTTATAAGTATTAATAACTAGTAAACATTAGTTTTTTTTATTTTATATTTTTATTTTTGTGTAGTAATGAAATCCGTTTACTAGCAATTTAAATTTAAGATTATTATTTATTTAGGTAGTAGAAAATATAGTAAAAACGCTTTTTTAAAATAGGGGTTAATAGCCTTAAAACTATATGTTTTATATATTACTTAATTTACTTTAGTAAATTAGTACTAAAAGAAGATAAAATTTATTAGTATAAATTAAAGCTAATAAGGAAACTTAATTTCTGTTCTTATTTTTAGCTACTACTCTTAAGCTTGTTTGCGTTGTAATCTTTCTTACAAATAATTATTTTCTACTTATGATTTAATAAGAAAATTTTTCTTATTCATATTATATATATTATGTGGTCGGATATTATATTAAGTTTTTTTTTTTCCTACTACGCTGAAATATCGACTGTACAGGAAATTATTATCAGCTTTCGTCTAGTTTAAATCGATTGGCGTAAGCTAGGAAGACCCTCGGACGTTGAAGTGTTTCTGCTACTAGTCTGTAACCGAAATTTTTATAAACCCAATGTCTAGTAAGGTCGTGTACGAAACTCTCCACCATTTTATTTGTAGGAGGAAGGCTCATCTCTGTCAGCTTTTTTATGTATGAGATGAGGTTATTCTCCTGCTCTTTGATGAGAATACTGATGTTTTCGATGTGGGCATCTCGGGAGACGGCAAGACCTCTGTGGCGGCGCGACGGGGTAGATCTTCCGACATTGTATTTTCTCGCGGTGACAGAATAATTTGGGGGCTTTTGCGATTCTAAATCAGCAAAGCGCAGCCTCAATCGGGTCCATTTTGGTGGAGCTATGTCGATTTGAAGATTGTCGAATTTTGATGTTTGTGTGTGCACGGTGGCGGGATGTGCGCACTGACGGGAAAACTTCTAAGACTGTAATTTAAACTTTTATTTAGCGACCATTTTCTAAGATTTAACTAGTTGCATTAATTTTCCTTTAGGAACTCTACCAAACTTACGTAACGGAATCACGAGGCTGAAGTATGGGCCAGGTTAATAAAGAGCCTAAACCGCCCGTTTAAAATAGCTGTAGACCTTTTCCAGAAGACAAAACTCTACCCACCAAACTTCGAACTATGTCATGTAATGCGTAATCAGAAAGCTCGTCCAAGCGACATGGAGTTGAGGAGAAAACCCTTTCAGCACCATCTACTTCGTCTGAGTTCGCTTGGACCGTCCCAATCTTAATTAATACACCTGGCGAATCCTTTCTCAGTAGAATTTGGTTACTAGTTCTAAAGGACTCTTCCATTCCTCATGGAATTATTACTGAAGAACTGCGCAGCACGTTCTTCTAGGCTGAATTAAAACGACCTCTCTATCTTGGTCTCCACGGTAAACTTCCAGCATATCTCCTTCTTTTCTCTTTCTCTTCCAACGTACCGGAGGCAGCTCGCGGATCCGAGCGGCAACAGTTATAATCACCTTTAACGATGCGCCGACGGACACCAAAGAGGACGAAGATACACTACCACTAGCGATTCTTAACTTCTATTCAAAAGACTACAGGGACCAGTATTCAAAGCCACTGTGGAGCGATCAACTGATGTCTCTTTAGCGGTGTCAGGCGGCGGCACCATAACCCCTGGGGTGAAAGTGGGTGAGAAGAAAACGCTGGAGGGGGAAGGAAGACTCGCTGCGTACGCAGTTACTAGTGGCCGGCCAAAGCACAAGGTCATCTAGACAATTTGCGAGAACGAAGACTCTAACAAAGACATCCCTAACACTATTCAATTGCCTCTAATTGTGAGACCACAGAATTGACAGAGGTTCTCTACTTCGCTAGTTATCCATGCAAGTTACGGAATCAGGCCGGGCTTGTTGACAAAAATCATTCTAGTTTTAAGGAAGTTAACCTGCCCGTCTACTTCGATCCCACTGTGTTGCAGAGAATGGCGAAGAACAAGGAAAGAAGCCGGTTCGACGGAAATATCGTTGCCAGTGTGGTCGTCGATAGTCGATAGTCGATATCGAATCTTTTCATATATACCGACTATCAACCGAATCTGAAACCATTAAGGCTCGCAGTTCTTCAATATAGCTATCGTCTCGTCTCACCCGAATTCCTTGAAAAGACTTCAAACACTCGTTGTGCTAAATTGTTGTTGATCCAAGCCTCATTCTCTCCCTTGAGATTGTTCGTTGAGCACCTGAAAATACTCTTTCAGTCTCTGCAGACATTGATGGTATCGACAGTAGGCCTACAGCCATCTGAGCAAGGTTAGGATATGTGCTCTGTTACTCAGGTTGTAGCTACTACTTGTACGCTGAGCCCTTTACTTGTACACAACTAGAGTTGATAAAAGAGCTGTACTCATATTTAGGTTGTGCTAGAGATTTCTGGCTTTTATGCCAAAGAGCAAACCTGCTCTCAATATCCTTATCCATCTCATTTTCAACTAGTGGAATGTGATCCTTGTAGTGCTCTTCCTAGAAAGCCTTAACTTTTGGCTGTAAATCCTTTACCCAGCTCTTTTTCTAGTTATTCTTAACATATTGAAGTCGACGGTTTGGGTGAAAGAGTAGGGCTCTAAAATAAGTAGGGACTTCATTATAAAGCATGAAATATTTATCAAGGATATACCAGGCGATATGGATTTGAATAAGGAAATTTAAGTTACTATTCTCCCTTCTATACTCCTCCTATAGGAATAAGTTAAAAATGTTAAAATACTAGTTGCAATAGGTTACTTCTGCTGTGTTTAAATAAGAGAGAAGAAATCGATGATATAAAGCGTGTAATCTAATGTCGAATTGTTGCCTTCACACGCTTTTGTAGCTTCCTTAAATGGTAATAGAAAGTTATAGATATCGTCTAGTGTCTACCAATCCTCTGGTAATAAGTAGTCATTCTTTAGCTAGTTGTAATTGTCCTCAAACCTCCTGTTAATGGCTTATTTAAGTGGCCAAATAATCCGAATTATTGTTAGCCAGCTATTCTACCTTATGTCGTCATCTAACGGTATCATTTGACTAACTAGCTTAATAAAAGCTATTAATTGCTTTGGTAATATTTGAAGCTATATAATAAAGTTACGGAACTTGCCTAAAACACCTTACTTATTCTAGTTATTTATTGAAGCTGTAGACATATAATTAGTAAAAATATCTTTAAAATTATTACTAAAATTAGTTATTTAATTAAGCTTCTTTATAGTAGCATCTACTACTTCTTTCCCCTTATAGAAAAGGAATGTCTAGATAATAAAGTTAATAACATGCCCTTAGCACTAAATTTAATATTAGGTAGCCTTCTAGTTAGTAATATTTTCTAATTATAGCTAGTATTCAATCTCGCGACAGAAGGTATTATTTATAAAAAAGTTATTACTAATAATATAGCTAAGCTTTATGTATATCTTATACTTAGTAAGAATAAAAATTAAAGTAATAACTTAAGTCTTGCTATTTTTTTCTTTTTGAATTTCTAGTAAGGCTATTATATACTTCTTTAGTTCTCTATTACGTTTAATAAAATATATACACACTTTAAGGTAGTACTATTAATTTAGGGCCCTCTAAACGTTAAGAAAAAGGTGAATATAATAAAGGGTATTTAATATCTTAGCTTTAGCATCAAGCTTCCTATTTTTATATACCTTTTAATAGGTTTTGGAATAGTTATATAGCTATTAATAAAAACCATTTTAATAGCAGAATTGCAAAGAATTAACGGACTTCGTAATTTAGGTTATTTAATAGCGTAGTGGGGTAAATTATATGCCATAATAAGCTAAATAAGGCATTTAAGTATAAGGTCTTTTTTTAATAAGTAAAAATTAAACCTTATTTTTTTAAATTCTTTTTACCTTTATATTTCTTCTTTTACTTTCTTAAATAATTCTTTAATAAACATATTTATTACTTTACAAGTAATTATTTTTCTATAATTATAACTTTATAAGTCTTAACGTTAGGAAAAAAATTGGTGGCATTTTTATAGCACTTAATAGTAGTTAGCTGCTATTTATATATTTTATGTATTCTATTTTATAGTTTATAGTCTTAACTTTAAAGTGGTATTAAGCCGCTAAATGTAATATCATCTTATAAGATACTACAAAATACGCGATTATATTCTCTAAAGCTTTTATTATTATTTGTAATATTTATATAATTTGTTTATTATGTGTATTTTGTAAATTTAACGCTAAGTATATTATATATCTTATATCTAGTTTACTTTTTATACGTAGTACGTATATTTTAAATTATAGTTTTAAATTACTATCTACTACTAATTTACTATATAAAATAATAAAATACTATATAAGCTCTATTTACTTTCTTTTTTTTATATTAAATTAAAATTAGCTTCTACACTGAATTGAAATTAGCTTTTATATTATATCTAGAGCTCTGTGTAGAGCTCTGGAGGCAGCTTAGTATATAACTCTAAAGATAGTTTAATATAAAGCTCTAGAGGCAGCTTAGTGTAGAGCTCTAGAGATAGCTTAGTATAAAGCTCTAAAGGCAGCTTAGTATAGGTCTAAATACACGTTAGTAAATAGATTAGTAAAGAGCTTAGTAAACCCAAATATCAGCTTAGTATAAATATATAAAAGAAAAAGAATAGAGAGAAGAAAATTCTATTAGAGCTAAATAAAAGACTAAGTTTAGCTCTTCACATACAAAGAAACTTAGCACGTATGAATAAAAATAGTAACTTTACAGGCTTACAGCGCCCGTAGATATTGGTAATAAATTTTAGAAAGTGGATAGGCAAAAACTAGACTATTATACAAGTAAAATGGTATAGAATTTGGAAGGAGAGTATAGTATATTACAGCATTTAATAGCATTTTATAGCATCTTGCTGCATACTTATAAAGTCGTAATTAGCTGTACTTTCTAGTAGAAGAGTTATGGGAGAAGTCGCGTTTAGCAGCTAAATGCCGTTAAATACATAAATAAAGTTGCAATTAGCCGCACTTTGCAGCAGAGTTATGGGAGGAGTCGCGTTTAGCAGCCAAATGCTGCTAAATGCTTGAAAATGCCGGAAATGCTAGAATAGCACGAACACAAAATTCTTAGCCATGAATTTTTTTCCTGATGAAGTATGTAAGTTCTTGTATTGCCTGTAACATATATACTTAACGTAAAATAAAAATAATTATACGCTAGATAAGTGTAGTACTATATATAGTTCTTACCTTTATATTTAGGTTTTCTAGGTCTGTGAGGGGGGTCTACTTTTTAGGTATTAAAAGCTATTATATATTAGTCTAAATAAGTTTAGATCCATTAGTACAAGTAGTTGTGGTGCTTGTTAAGAATATTACAAATTTGACTATGTTTACTGCTTTCTCTTGGTATTACTTTAGATTACCTAATATGGAAGACATATACAATATTAAAAACGTTATAAATTAAGTTGATATGGCTTTCGAAGCCTATAGATATTGAAATCGTAAAGATTGGGGCACTTCTAGTTAGTTAATATATTAATATTGATAGCAACTGTATTGACTAGTCAATATAGATAGTTGATATGGTTAGTTGATATCGATTATCGACTATATTGATGATCACCCTAACTCGAGCCACGTCTCACTGCCATTAGAAAGACTTCGACATAGCAAATTAAACCAAAGTTCATAACAACACATATGCGGCCAGAACTAGAGCATAATGTATGCCAACTAAATTTTCAAATGTTGCCAGACACCGACCATCCGGTTTTGTGGTTACTAAATAATGGAGAAGCGATTCAAATCAACCATGAAAGACTTTGCTATTGTCCGGCCTCTCTTTCAGGAAGTTGCAAATTTTTATTGGCTCAAGTACATGCCTTACTGACTCAGGAAGCTCAATGCTCAACTCAATTTCGGGGACTTGAGAATTGATGTCCACTGTTGACGATTTGATTGTTTGTTTGTTAGCGAGTCTGGCCGGCGGATTGTATGTCCGACCAGCGGGGGGTCGGTTTTCGGGTAACAAGTACGAAGGGGCGGAACAGATGAATCGATGGGCTCTTGATGACAGAGAGAAGATGCTGGGCAAGGAGCATCCAGACACGCTCACGAGCGTCAGCAATCTTGCAAGCGCTGGGCAATGCGTCAGCGAGTGTGTTGCTGCTAACACGTTAGAACGTAAGGTCACCAGGATATTCTAACGGTTGCTTGGGTAATGTGAAGCTTCAAAATATATATATTTAAAAAGGAGTGGCTGCATATAAGATCCCGGGTATGCTAATATTGTGTCTGGTGATGTAGAGAGCGTACTCAACGATGATTCATCAACTAAGAGTAACCGATGAGTGAAAATAGAACCTTTCCAGGGTACCTATTGTCCCGATCCCTCCTTCATGAGACCCCCAAACCCTGATTGATGTCTAAGCGACCTGTTCCTTGACGACATTCTCACCTAGCTGGGCAGATGCCGCGCAAGCGCCGCGACACGCAGACGTGCAAAAGTTTTTGAAAGGCCCAGGGCAGCACGATGTGTCGCACATTTGGTTGCAGAATCGCTGTACAAAGGTAAGCGTTACTCTGGTTCACAAGCTAGGTATACTTCGTCTATCACAGAATAAAACAGTCCAACGAAAGGCTCGGGCGTAGTGGGTTATGGCTTACATTGCCGAGGCTCTATTATAGCCGCTTGTTAACGTTCCAATTCTGTTTGGGATGGTGGTGAGAGGAGATAGCTTACGCGCGCAGAAAGAGCGGTTGCCCTGCAGAGGGACTCACACTGGTCCGTACAGGCTTTCTCGCGACCAGGACAGAGAATGCTAGTAGCACACTTTTCCTTGCACTGAGCCTAGCAGGGGGGTGAGCATTACTCTACATTCGCAGCGGGACCTGCTTGTCTATCAAGAAAACAAAACAGTCCGGCAACGGAGAATAGTTCGGGGCGGACATACCTGCGAAAGGTTGGTCTATTTCGGCCGCTTGTCAGTATTTGAACTTCTACTCGGGTTGTTGAGAGACGGAGATGACCTACGCGTTCAGCAAGGTGAGCGTCGGGGAGAGCAATAGTCAGGCCAGCAAGGGCCGACAGGACGAGGGCCGACAAGCGCATTGTGATGTGTCGAGACTGTGGCTGGATGACTTCTGTCTTGCGAATTTGAAGACTAACATGCGGAGATCAGGACCTATTTATGTACGTCAAAATTCTCTAACGAATCTCTTGATATCAAAGAAATCACTCGTATGTAACAACCTCCTAATCCACGACAAAATCCCGATCCAAAAATTAGTTGTTCGACGGACCGACTCATATCTTAACCAAGGTCTTACTGTCTTGAACCATCAAGTCAGCACCTACGGGACGAATGCGTGCAGTAGCTTCCTTCCCTTATTTCTGCTCACTTTCGTTGATGTCAACATTAGTTATAGACTTTTCACATGCTCCCTCCACATATACGATCCGGCTTCATGGTGAGCTGCATGGATCCACCTTCGGTCTCGTATTCCCCGTTGTATACTGCCCCGTTGAGCCGCCATATCTCCCTCCGCTAATTTTCCTCAACTTGGACTCAAGTTTTTAAATCAGCATATGCAGACTCAACCGACTCTAGGTAGCACGAAAAGTAATCCCATGCATGAGATCCGTTAAAGTTGGTGTATAGACCGACTCACATCTTAACCAAGGTCTCACTGTCTTGAACTATCGAATCAGCACCTACGGGAGCAATGCGTGCAGTAGCTTCCTTCCTCCGTTTCTGCTCACCTTCGTTGATGTCAACATTGGTTATAGACTTTTCACATGTTCCCTCCACATGTACGATCCAGCTTCATGGTGAGCTGCATGGATCCACCTTCGGTCTCGTATTCCTTGTTGTATCTTCCCCTGTTGAGGCCCCGTGTATCCCTCCACTAATTTTCCCCACCTTGGACTGAAGTTTTTAAATCAGCATATGCAAACTGAACCGACTCTAGGTAGCACGAAAAGTACTCCTACGCATGTGATTCGTTGAAGTATAACTGCTAATTACGCTGCTATGTTGGGCTGATCCTTGGCTGATCCTTGGCTTAGTAAGACTGATTCTCAACGTCTGAAATGGCAGTTTCTGAACATTGTTTCGTCAGCAGAACGAACAGGGTGATACTAAGACACTAGCTTTTACTTCCTGAAGCACAAAAGGAATCACATGTCAGTAGACCGGCTCGTATCGCACAGTATTCGAATTTCTTCGCCAGCAAAGACATTGTGATAGTCCAGATGCCCCATTTTAACTTCCCAAACACGAAAAAAGGCCCGACTCGCAAGCTGTGTGTGGGCATTGCGATAGAGTTAGCCGTATCACTGTGCTTAACGTGATGGACATCCCCTCTGCAGTTGGCATCGTGAATAACCTCGCAGACGTGCTCCGAGGCTAAGGGAAGTCCCAAATATAATCGGCCCGAAATGCCGAGCAGCTACATCGGCAGGTTCCGTTAGGTTGAGCAGGTCGGACCTTCTAAGCTTGGCAAGGGGCTAAGAATGGACCGGAGGTCCTTTGACTCCTATTACCATGCTCCTAGGTGTTCTGTCATTCAAATTTGACATTGAGTGGTACATTGATGCTTTTAAAGGTCTCTATGGATGCCCACTTGCTCTCACAGAAATCCTCCCAACATCGCCTTAAAGCCCTCAGCCAAGGTGTCCATCGTTTACACAGCGATGCACTTCACTATTCTATTACTACTCTACCCCTTTACGGCGTACGCTTTCACAACTAGGCATGAAACCCATAGTGTTCACGAAAAGAGGACAGAGAATACCAGGCTTTGGAAGCGGCTCCCATCCCCTGTCGACTTGGAGATTGCCGTCCCCCTCAGTATCGCCTTAAGCCAACGGAACCTTGAGTCTGCTGGGAATGACCTGCTATCAATCTCAGAACCCTCGTCCCCTCTCTATGGTCATCACTGGAGTCCAGCTAAGGTTATGGCCCGGTTCTCTCCAACGCATCAATCTATCTCCGCCGTGATAAGGTGGCTTGAAGAGTCCGGGATAGACAGAAAGCGAATAAAACTATCAAATAGTCGAGACTGGCTCCTATTGAATACTACTATTCGAGAGGCTCAGCAACTTCTAAAGACAGAATACTATCAATATATTCGCCAAAATAGAGACGAGATATATTTAGGTTGCGAGGAGTACCGCCTACCAGACTCAATCCGCCGCCACATCGTCTTCGTGTTGCCTACGGTCCATATAGGAGTGGGTGCCAAGTTAGACTATCGCCATACGGCAAGAGCACCGACACGAAGAGCAAGTCGATATGCCCCTAGTATCCAAACGCTAGCAAGAAGGCAGGTCACTCGTGGTAATGACGTGTCGCTGAATCTTTCCAACTGCCACAACCTCATCACCCCGAACTGCCTACGCGCCATGTACCACCTACCTATATCTAAGGGCAGCCACCCAGCCAACAGCTTCGGCATCTTTCAGCCAACATTCGCATCCTGGCTGCCGTTCGACCTCGACTCCTTCTTCTCTCTCTTTGCTCCCTCACTCATCGGCCGCCGCCCCACAATGGTCTCCGTTAACGAAGGCTCCTGGCAGGATAGCATTCAACACACCGTCTTCAACCTTGAAGCCAACCTTGACTTTGAGTATGCGATGGCGCTCTCCGCCCCGCTACCCTTGATCAACTACCAGGTCGCCGGCATGTTCAGTCCACTGCTCGCAGCATTCGACCCGTTCCACTGTGACAGGCGGAACATTTCCCTCAGCGGCGGCTTCACAGACGCCTACGCCATCAACGATACCAGACCTTACAACAACGACTCCTCCTGCAGAACTCTGCGCCCTCCTGCAGTCCTAAGCATCTCATATGCGGAGAACGAAGCAGAACTCCCGCCGTCATACCGACTGCGCCAATGCATCGATTTCTTGAAGCTAGGGCTCATGGGCACGACGGTAATTGTCTCAAGTGGGGACTGTGGCCCCTCAGGGCAGGCGTGTGAGTGTGTGGACCTGACATCAGGCCGCTTAAACGGGAAGACTAATAGCGGCGCCTTTGGGCTTACATTCCCGGCCTCCTGTCCCTATGTGACCGCCGTAGGTGGTACCCAGCTACCACCAAACGGATCGGTAACCGACCGTGAGGTCGCGTTCTACTATACCGGCACAGATCAAATTGGCACGTCTGGCGGAGGGTTTAGCAACCTATTCCCAGTCCCTGCATACCAAGCCGAAGCAACAGCAGCGTACCTCGCAGCCGAGGGTCCAGGCCTAAGTAACATCTCCTTCTTTAGCCCTAAGGGACGCGGCGTCCCGGACGTTGCAGCACACGCAGCAAACTACGTAGTCGCCGTCAATGGCAACCTGACGACGGCCTTCGGGACGTCAGGGTCGGCGCCAGTATTTGCGTCGATCATTGCCATGGTCAATGACGCAAGGCTACGGGCTGGGAAGTCCACGGTCGGATTCCTGAACCCGTTATTATATTCGAATAAGGACGTAATGAACGATGTCGTACAAGGAGTAAGCTATGGATGTGGAAGGGAGGCATTTCGGGCTAGGGAGGGGTGGGATCCGGTTACGGGGCTGGGAACGCCGGACTACAGGAAGTTGGTGGATTTGTACCTCTCCATTCCATAGATAGTTGCAAGTCATAAACAGCTGGATTGTACCCTTATAGTCGCCGTGGGCTCCTTGCCAATCCTGGCCGACCACCAACACGGCACTACGAACCTAGGGTCAATCATCTTCTCGAAAACTACCTCATTATGCGAAACGGGTATGCCGGGCTGCTACTATATCGTGTACATATTAGTGATCTTACCCTCAGGGCCTTAACGCTCCCAGAGCGGAGTATGCGCATCGCAACGTAGGGGTTTCGGTCGAGAGATCCAATCGAACCGTGGGGACCTGTTAGCAG
This sequence comes from Zopfia rhizophila CBS 207.26, assembly GCA_010093925.1. Classification (NCBI taxonomy): domain Eukaryota; kingdom Fungi; phylum Ascomycota; class Dothideomycetes; family Zopfiaceae; genus Zopfia; species Zopfia rhizophila. Next base: position 19,707 of record ML994718.1, on the reverse strand, counting down.
CCAGACAGTTGTCGACGCCCTTTTGCCTTCAGCTCACCGGGCGGCTCAGTTCCCGTATACGGAGCGACCGCGTAATATGCAACACCGATGGGCCGGTAGCCGTAGTATTCGGAGGCGTTGATCGGATCGAACATGGCTGTGTACGTTGGCTCCGGTGAACGATCCAGTTGTAATGATGATGTCCTGGCGAGGAAGACGGGGAAGCCATGACAAGGAAGACGAGCAAGTCATGACGAGGAAGACGGGGAAGTCGTGACGAGGAAGATGAGGAAGTTCGGCACGCACGGGATGGATGGATGGATGGACGAGTTTTATTCCACCCGGCTCTAAACCCAAAGGGCACTAGTACACCATGTTACATAATCACTCTTCCTTTCATGCCGACTTAAACTCCTCGAGCCCATATGTGTTTCTGCCCTGTCTCTGTGTACTGTCTACTCTCATTTTTCCTTCCACCTCGTGCGCGGTTAGTAGCAAGCAGTCATAGAGCCTTTCCTCCAAGTGCCCAGTGTCCTTCTGCGGCGATCGAAGCGTAGCCTGCTTACCCTATGGAGTATTCGCCGGGGTGGAACATCTAGGATTCCGGGGTAAACTACCCCGTACTTTCTGGGATTCTATATCCCAGATTCGTAGCCAATTTTGTATGGGGAAACCGGGACGTAGGATCCCAAAAAGTGACGCCTTTTCCCGAATTTTGTGGGGCCATTCTGATTGGCTGAAATTAACATGGGGTTCCGTGGAAGATAAATGCACGTGACGCCGAAGTGGGCCCTGACGTACTTGACAGCTTGGCTGCATAGTAGCCGCCCATAGTGGCAACTTACACCTCTGCTCACCAACGACGTCTTGCAAGGAGCCTCTACGCACTTTGCGCAGGTGCCTGTAACTACGCGCGGGTAAACTTTGGCCTAATCGATTGATTCTGCCGTCTTTTCCCTCACTGCGTGGAGGGCCGTAGAGCCTCACATATCCGAGAGCTGCCAAGATTGAACGAACACCAAAGTTTAAACAGTCAAGGGTAAGATATCCCAGATAGAAATCTGGGGTGAACAATCCCATATATTGTACGGGTTATATTACCCCTGACAGATTCTGGGTTCATTTACACCGTATAGGGGGACTTCTAGGCTCACACATCCCGAATTCTCGATTTCCGGGATATGTTACCCCTGACATACTCCATAGGGTATGCATGGGGGTTGCAAGATGTGGATTAGTATGCTCTGTAGATGTGGATGGGCATCGCACCTTTTGGGGTGCGGTTAATTTGCTTCTTTAGTTTTCTGAGTTTAGTCGTCCTGTAGTAATAACGTACTTGACGGTTGCGCTGACTGCATTCATATTTGACATCCATTTGTCTGGGTCAGATATCGCCTTCCCTCATAGATGGAAGGAGGGGTTAATTCTTCTTGTTTCCGTCTAATCCAATATTTGGACCCGGTGTGTCTCCTACTTTGTGCATCAGAAAATAGGGTGCTCAATCATTTCTCTTGCCCGCCCGCATGCGCATTGATCAGATTCTGATGTTCTAATATAGTATAGATATCTATTCACCCGGCCATTCCCGTTCATAATAGTACCAGCACTTTGGCTTCCCATCATTGGAAGACATCGTAAAGCGTTCAAGTGTGCTTTACTAGTAACTTAGTGTCCATCCGTTTCGAAATTCCTCCAAAATGCTTAGGAAGTGTCCTCATTCCCCTCCTTGCTACTATTATAGAATTTACAACCGTGGATTTTACCTAGTATAATGGCTTTTATGTTATCTAACTACGTATAGTAACTTTCCATGCTACTTTCTTTACTTTTTTCTTTAGTTCAATTCTAGGTCTAGTTAGTTTTTATATAATAAGCATTTAATTTTATTTATTTACTACTATACAAGGTATATTATAAATAGTTTTAATACTAACGTATTCCACAAGCGAGCGGACCACCCAAGCGAGTGGACCACCTTACCAAAAAAAAGCGACCTACCAACTTTCAAGCGCGATGCAACAACGAAGCAACCCTCAATTAATTTATAACGAAGGCAGGCTATGCTTAGCCATCTCAGCAATTGAGAAAAGCCAATTACAAAACGAGCGACAAGCTGCAGCGGTATATGATGTCCCCAGAACAACGCTTAAACGGCGACGCGGTGGAACCACCTCACGACACGATTGCGAGCCCAATTCAAAGAAGCTCACTCAGCTAGAGGAATCAGTTATTGTTCAACATGTACTTGACCTAGATTCACGAGGATTTCTCCCCAGGCTTGATGCTGTAAGAGATATGGCCAATCAACTACTTACTGCGCGCTCTGCTAGCGACGTTGGCAAGAACTGGCTAGAGAACTTTGTACGGCCAATTCCAGAAGTCAAAACAGTCTATACTCGGAGGTACGACTACCAGAAGGCTTTATGCGAGGATCCTGAGATTATCAAGCCCTGGTTCGACCGTGTACAGCGCATGATTGAGAAGTATGGCATTGCTGAGGAAGACATTTACAACTTTAACGAAAGTGGCTTCCAAATGGGCGTTATTTCAGGCGGCAAGGTTATTACAGGCTCTGACAGACGTAATCGGCGTAAATCAGTGCAGCCAGGCAATCGTGAGTGGGTTACAGTAATCTATGGTATCAACGCTTAAAGATGGCCAATCCCACCATTCATCATCTTTGCAGGAACGTACCACCTCTCTGCATGGTACGAGGGCAACGATATACCACAAGACTGGGTCATCTCATTGAGCGAGAACGGCTGGACAAATAATGAGCTTGGTATTAAGTGGCTACAGCACTTTGACAAGCATACGAAGGACCGTACAGTAGGCGTACATCGCCTACTAATTATTGACGGCCATGAGAGTCATGATTCGCTTGAATTTCAGCAGCTTTGTAAGGAGAAGCAAAATATTACGCTTTGCATGCTATCTCATTCGTCGCATCTACTTCAGCCACTTGATGTGGGCTGTTTTTCGCCTTTGAAAGATGCGTATGGGGGTCAAGTTGAGAATCTTACCCGCAACCACATTTACCACGTTACGAAGCTTGAGTTCCTATCAGCGTTCAGGGCAGCCTATCAAGACTCAATTACAGAAAGCAATATTCGTGCAAGCTTTTGAGGTGCTGGCTTAGTTCCATTTGACCCAGATGCTGTACTCTTAAAGCTTGATGTTTAGCTTTAAACGCCATCTCCTCCTACAGAAGAAGAAGACACCATTTGGGAGTCAAAAACACCCAAAACTGCAGCTGAATTAGGGTCTCAAAAGACTTTAATTTATAACCAGATTCAGCAGCATCAAAATAGCTCACCTACGCACATATTTAAGTCAATTCATCGGCTTGCAAAGGGTGTTGAGCTGAAGATGCATGAAGCTGTGTTACTGCGCTTAGATGTCACCAAGGTTCAGAAGGCAAATGAGGCTGCAACACAGCGCAAGAAGTGCCAAAAGAAGCGAATTCAGAAGCAAGGAACGCTAACAAAAGCAGAGGGCTCAGCGATAATTGCTCAAGCCAACGTTGATGCGCAAATTGAGGGCGAAACGTGCCAGAGTAGGAAGCGCGCTAAAGTTGACACACCACAGCAAAGGCACTGTAAACGCTGTCGCGAAACTGGGCATAACTCAAGAACTTGCAAAAAGGCTGAGAAATAGACTATCTATCTACTAGCCAAATATTATAGCAATAGCTACTAGTGTTGTGGTGTTATTCGTCTGCAAAATAGTTGACGCCTAATAAGGTAGTCCACTTGCTTGAGTAGTCCGCTCACTTATAGAATACGTTATTTTTTTATTTTTACTGTAAATATAAACATTTTATTACTATTTTTATTGTAGCTAATTTTACTATATATAATTTTTACTCCATATATAGTTTTTAAGTAATTAAGTAAATAAAAAATTGTTACTTACTACTTTATTTATAGTATTAGTTTTTTAAATAATACGAAATATTTATATATTAAATTTAAATTTAAATAGTATTTAAATTATATTAACTATAATAATATTATTTATAAAAATAAAGTTACTTTCTTTTTATACTTTTATGTATTTATTTACTAAATTTAGTAAATACGTAAAGTTTATTACAAAAGTTAAATATACTATTTACTATTAGTTTATTTACTTACTATTTATTTTAATAACTAACTTTTTTTAATAACTTTAAATTTATAAATTTAAATAACTTAAAAAATTTAAACTAAAGTTTTAAAAATTTTTAGTAGTACTATTATAGTAAAATAAATAAAATAAGATATTAAATTAATTAAATATTAAAAGAAATTAAGTAAAATATATAAATAGTACTTAAAATTTTTAAAATATTATTTAATAAAGCTAGTAAGAAATAGTTTTTTAACTAATATACAATATAATAATAAAAAATCTTTTAAGTAACTTACTATTTATATTACTAAAAAAGCTTAATATTTATTATAATAAAATTATAGTACTAAGTATTTTATTTACTAAATTTTTATTAATTTTTATGTAGCTTACTAATTACATTTAAAGTCTATTTTTTAGTTATTTATATACAGGAAATTATTTACTTACTTAATTAATTAAAATACATTTTAATTTTTTATTTAGTTACTTATAAACAGTAGTTTTAATAATTATTTTATAAATTCTTAACTTTATATTTATATTTATATTAATAATTTTATAAAACTTACTATAGTATTAAAAGTTTAATTTTTTAACATAAATATATATATATTACTATTTTAATATTTTTATTAATATTTTTATTACTTAAGTTGTATTTTTTAACTAGCTTACTTTTTACTATTAATTTACATACTTTTTTTTATAATTATAAAAGTAAAATTAAATTAAATGTAAACAATTATATAATAAGTTCAAAAAAAATTTTTTACCCTATTTTATTGTTACGGACGGTAATATTAAGGCAGCTATACCTGAAGAGCTGAAGGAACTGGCGATAATAGCCAATAAAGCTCTAGAATGGAAACGTATATTCGAGCTAGAAAGGAAGAACTGTAAGCAGGCACGGGACGCATTGGCGTAGGCTAAAGTACGAGCCAAGAAGTGAGGACAGAAATACGGAACTATGCCACAGGATTGGGAGCAGCCGTGCACGTGATCGAGCAGGACTTGGCAGCCAGAGATATTAGAAAGAGCTAGAGGCTCTAACATCTCTAATAACCTCTAATAGTATTCAATATACTGCCACTAGGTATACAATGTACGCACGAAGGGTTTCCTATAAATATGAGACGTGAAACGGCTCGGGGATATTTTGGATTCTTCGTAGTTACTCTAAAATCGAGATCTTATCTCTAAGTTGAGACTTGACCTTGAGTGAAGTAGTTTAACTACTACCTTATTTATTCTATTATACAACCCTCCTACCCTTACGATAAAGACCAAACTCTATTCTATTAAACCTAGGGCTATCTGTTCTAGATACGGAAAGGGCTAGGAACTTATTAAGCGACTAGTTAGGGCAGAGTTGCAACGTAAAACGTACCGTTAGTTAAGGCAACTCGTAATATTGTAACTACTCTTTGAAAGAGTGTAGGAGAGGACGTTGGATTGATTCCAACGCATGAATTTCTAATCACGGTCTATGACAACCCACTATAAGGATGAATAAGAACTCTATTCGTCGGAAGATAGTAGCAGTGAAGAAGAAGTCATAGCAGGACCTTTATCTACTACTGGAAGTATATTAGGTACGAAGAATACCTAACAGATTATATAAGAACAAGGAGTAGCCATTATGGAATTGCATGATACCTTAATTAGTATGAAACAACAAGTCGATGCAGTAAAAAACAGGAAGAGGGGTATAGCGAAAATATACCTACTAGTGAAATTCAACAGTAACAGAGACGATCTCAAGACATTCATGGCAGTAATAGATTTGTATTATCGGTTCAATCAAGCATTATTTATGACTGATTAGGATCGGATTCTGGCAGCTGGTATAAACATGATAGGAAGAGCTATGAGATGGTTTGAACCACTAGCGAAAGACTATTTAGCGAACAGAGATCTAAACCTAGGAATAGCAGGACTTAGAAATTGCAACAGCAACGTACGACGAGCATTCAAAAACTATAAAGCTTTTGAAAAAGAAATAATTGTAGTCTTTAGAGAAATTGATGAAGAAACAGAGGTAATTTAAAAGCTCCAGTGACTCAGGCAACGCACGTCGGCAGCTAACTACACGGCAGAGTTCAAACAGATCTAATCACAATTGAACTAGAAAGATCAACCATTAATCATGATGTACTACGCAGGACTGAAAGACAGAATTAAGGATGAGATTTCATGAGGAAAACGACTTAGTATACTTCTAGAAATCATCAAACAAGCGGTGACCATTAACAACTACCAGTACTAGAGGGAATAAGAGAAGAAAAATAACACTAGGCTGGTAATTCATGTACCACGAAGGAATGGGAAGGATACCTGAATCTATAATGCAATAGAAATCGACCACGTATCAGTTAAAAACGCATGGATTAATAAAAGAAAGTAAGATAAACGTACCAAGGAATGAATGGATCGTTATGCGCGCAAGGCATGCTTGGGATGCAGGAAAGAAGGACATTTTATTAAAGACTACAAACAATAAAGAGTGGACGTTAAGCAGGCTTATGTCCAGACCAAGGCACCAATCCAAATTACTATAGTCTAAGTGGAGAAAGCTAAGGACTAAGTAACCCAAGAGGCGATCACGAAGCGAATTTAGAAAGAATAATACTGGATCTATAGAAGCCATACACATCTTGGACAAGAATGTGAAATACTATATTGGCAGGTCAAGAATCATCTAGCAGAACGAGCTAGTGATATGATAACTACTATACGAGAGGTAGTTATCAGACAACACCAAGCCAGCTCCATAGAGGAGGCTAATTAGTTCTATGAGATAATTCAGCAAAGAGAAGGACCCTTTAAGGCTGAGGATCAGAAATTCAGACAGCGTCAAAACTAAGAAATGATGGAGAATAAAGAACTAATATCCACAACGATTATATAATAAGTACGCTGGGAACATTACTGGATCTGTAGATTAGAGTACTATATAGGGGAATACTATGTCACTAAGCACTAGGAAGTTACTCTAGGAGATGGAATACACAAGTGCTGATAAGCACTACAGGTAGCTAGAAATAAGCAGTATAGGGGACTCAGCAGACACAAACTAGCCACATAGATAAACAAGATCTAAAGACAAGAACCTATACTAGTTATGAGTCTAGTAACTTATTACCACCCCATCAGATATCCTGAGTTAGGATGGGACTAGAATAAGAAACCAGAAGAGGAACCTACCCTACCTATTTTATGGGTACAAGATAACAACACTACCGAGAGATCCATGTAAAAGAAATGCTGGATATGTAGAGAAAAGATATATACTAGACAAAACTGCAAATAGGCAGCTCACACCATAAGGGTCGAAGAACCAAAGATAAGAAAAGTGCTGAAATGGATAGCTTAGAAGCAAGAACTTAACACTCAACAAGAGCTAATCTACACGGATTCTGAAGAAGAGCTTCAAGACCCAAGAACGGAAAAACACAAATAATTGAATTGGGATAAATGCTAAATAGGATGCTGATATCACCAGGCCAAACGCCATTAAGATAGATGGTTAGCTACAGAGTTACATGCTAAGCTAGCAGTACATGAATATTTCTTAGGATAGAAGTGCCAAAATTACGGGGAGACGATAAGGAAGGAACATAAGGTTCTAACTAAGAAACAGTACCAACTCTTTAAATACTCTATCCATGAATCTAAGGAGGAAACGCCAAAGAAATAATTAACAGTTAAAATAATACTACTAATAAAAAACTAAAAGGCCAGTGAGCAACGACCAAGCCGCTAGAGGGCTAATCTAAGGTTAAAAAATAGATAATAACACTTAGTTACACACGACTTGGACGGAAACATGAAAACAAGCTATATGTAAACGTATGTATTAACAGCTTTTAGACTCAAGCGCTCATAGACAGCGGGGCTAGTGAGACATTAATATCAAATTAATAGGTACAGAGATACTAGATATTAACTAGAGTTTTAGACGAACCTGTGAGAGTAGTACGCGTAGATGATAGTCCGACAACATTCAGAGAAGGTCTAATTAATCTTGAAACAGAGAATATGACTATTAAGGCAGCAGGTTACATAGATAACCGCCGTATTAAGATTATGGATCTAGGTAGTGAGGATTTCATACTAGGATGGGACTGGCTAGCATGATGGAATCTGTTAATTGATTGGAAAATGAAGTCTGTAGGAACTAGGAGGAACTACCACAGACAAACGCAGGCTATAATATGGATAAAGAAAACAACTCTTCACAATACCACGTTTATTATGCCAGACGAATATTAAGATGAATTCAGAAAATGGTTCTTTAAGGAAGCCAAAGACTAATTACCAGAACACCAGGATTAGGACCATAAGATCATTCTTAAAGAGGGAACGGATCTGAAACCAGGACTGTTATATCAATTATCTATTAATCAGTAGGAAGAGTTACGATGGTATCTAAATAATAACTTAAAAAAAGGATATATATGGGAGAGTAAAAGCACGATGGCATCACTAACGCTTTTTATACTAAAAAAGAATGGTAAATTACGATTATGTGTTGACTACAGACATCTCAATGAAGCCACGGTAAAAAACCGCTACCCCATACTATTAATATTAGAACTCATGGATAAACTCAGAGGAGCTAAATGGTTTAGCCTCTTTAACATTAAAGACAGATACTATAGAATATGAATGGCTAAAGGACACGAATACATAACCGCACTAAAGACAAGATACGGGTTATTTAAATACCTGGTCATGCCATTTGGACTCACAAATATACCAGTAATATTCTAGACAATTATCAACCATGTGCTAAGGGAATATCTAGACGTATTTATGATAGCATACCTGGACGACGTCTTTGTATATATAAATGGAACACTAGAAGAACATGTTAAGCATACTAAGAAGGTATTACGAAAGCTCAAGAAACACAGGCTATATATTTAAACAGAGAAGTATATGTTCCACAGAACGGAAGTTAAATTCTTAAGATATCTGATATCCTGAGACGGAATAGTAGTTAACCTAGATAAGGCTAAGGATGTTTTGTCATGGCCTACACCGATAAATACCAAAGAAGTTCATTCTTTCCTCGGATTTACAGGTTTCTGCTAATAATTCATTAAGAATTATTCAAGAATCACAGCACCCTTAACGGAATTACTAAAAAAGGATTAATAATTCAAGTAGGAAGTTAGAGAAAACGAAGCTTTTATAACCCTAAAGAAGATATTCTAGAAACCACTGATATTAAAGATGTTTGACTTATGACTTTAAACAGAGATATATGTAGACACATCAGATAGAGCTACTAGAACTATCCTACTATAAACACAAGACGACAGGTGCAAACACCTAGTAGACTTCTTATCTTATAAACTTATAACTACTGAGTTAAACTATGATATTTATAATAAGAAACTATTAGCAATAGTTTAAGTATTTGAAAAATGGAAACATTACTTGGAAGGAGCTAAGCACCAGATTATTATCTATTCAAATCACAAAAATCTGACGGCATTTATAATAATGAAGAAGTTAAATCAACGACAAGTCAGATAGTAGAAATTGCTATTAACTTTTGATTTCTGAATACTTTATAAATTAGGAAAAGAAAATACAGCAGCTGATACACTTAGTAGAAGAGCAGACTATATAAGGGACATACCAGAAATCCATAACACGGTACTTAAATGATGATAAGATAGGTCCCTAGGAAGCTTATAAATCAATATTAAGCACGTAGTCATCATTAAAAACACTTAAGAAAAACGAATAAGAAATTTCAACAATAAAAAACTACAGTGGAATTTAGATCAAGGAACAATCTACGTACTAAATATATTATAAACTGAACTTATCAAAGACCAACATTCAGCTGAAATGCACGGATATTAAGGAATTAAGAAAACTATAAAACGGATCAACAGACACTTCTGGATTCCTAGAATTTAGAGTAAGATTAGGAAAATTTTTTTGGACTACGTAGAATATAAAAAGAATAAAGCATTAAGATATAAAGAGTACAGACTTATGCAACCTATACCTTTATTAAATAAACTATAAGAATTAGTTATAATGGACTTTATCACGGGAATACCAATAATTACTACCTAGAGAGGCTAATGGTATGATATGATACTAGTTATTATTAATAGATTAATAAAGTACGCTTACTTTAAACCAACCTATACGGAAATTAAAGTAAACGAATTAGCTACATTGCTAATCAAACTCTTAATTATATAATATAAAATACTACAGGAATTTATTACAGACAGAGATAAATTGTTTATATTAATATTCTAAAAGATGTTTATAGGGTAGTTAGGGGTAGAGCACTGTCTCTTAACAGTATTTTACCCACAAACAGATAGACAAACAGAATAGATAAACTAAACACTAGAATAATATCTACAAATGTACGTTAATGAACTATAAGATAATTAGATTAACTTACTACTAATAGCTAAGTTTATATATAACTCTGTAAAGTCATTAACAACAGGAAAATCACCATTCTATGTGAATTATGGTTATGAGCCTACGGCTTATCGGGAACCACAAACATTAGATAAAGTATCAGAATCTGTAAGAAGAAAAGTTAAAGACCTATAGATACTTTATAAAGAAATCGCATGGAAAATCACCTATAAAGGTAATCTTAGCAAACAAATTAAGGACAAATCTAAAGTTAAGGGACTAACCTTTAAGGAGGGGGATAAGGTTTTCTTAAAAAAGGAAAATTTAGAAATAAAACAACTATTAAAAAAACTGGATCACGTAAAATTAGGACCATTTAAGGTTAAACAATAAACAGGACCTGTGAATTATGAACTATAACTACCTAAAGACACAAGAATTTACTTAGTTTTCCATATCTCTAAATTAGAACCAGCACCACGGGATGCTAAACTATAGACAAGACTCAAACTTAAGGAAAACACTGCCGAGTATGAAGTTCAACAGGTTTTAGACTACCGACAGTTTGGGCGTTAGTGGAAGTACTTAGTTAGATAGAAAGATTACGAATCTAAAGATAATACCTGGGAACTAATCAGGAACTTGAAGAATAGTTCGGAGCTAATTAACCAGTACCATTAGACAGAGCGGCAAAGGCTTGCTCTAAGGTTAGGTCTAAGGCATAAAGAGAATACAGGACATTCTATTTGAAACTAGAGAAGGAAGGCGAAGCGGCACCAGACACTGCGGGTTATAGTGTGTGAACTTCTCAACCACGAGAACGAGTCTCTTCCTCCTTAAGAGCTTGGATCTCACGGATTGAGGCCATCTCTCGATCAAACATCTCTTTCTCTTTAGAATTAACTTTTGTAAGCTTACGACAAAGTCGAAGGGCATGAGAGCGGGCCTCTAGGGCATCCTCTTTAGCCTTTTCAAGCTAGCAACGAAGTTTTTCCTTATCACGGTTAAGACGATCCCACTCTGGCTGTGAGACAATTAGATTATATTTTATGTTATGATTATTATAAGCTGAATAGTGACTGGAGCTCAAATTCATGAGACAATTATTGCCTTGATGGGAATAGTTTGAGTAGGGTGTCGGCATGTGACAGGGTTCGTTACAGATCTGAGAAGCTAAATAGTAAGCACGTGTTAGAGACGACTTAGGGCGTGTTATCATTGGGAAGCTAGGCAGGGAGGAAAGAGAGTTAAGGGTTTTACAGTTTGGAACACCAAGTAGAGGACCTACTGCCTTTATACTGCTTATGGAAGAAAGAAACTATCTTTCGGGACAAAGACTTGGAAGAGGGGGATAATGTTACGGACAGTAACATTAAGGTAGTTATACCTGAAGAGCTGAAGGAACTGGCGATAACAGCCAATAAAGCTCTAGAATGGAAACGTATGTTCAAGCTAGAAAGGAAGAACTGTAAGCAGGCACGGGATGTATTGGCATAGGCCAAAGTACGAGCTAAGAAGTGAGGATAGAAATATGGAACCATGCTACAGGATTGGGAGCAGCTGCACACGTGATTGAGTAGGGCTTAGCAGCTAGAGATATCAGAAGGAGCCAGAGGCTCTAACATCTCTAATAATCTCTAACAGTATCCAATATACTGCCACCAGGTATACAATGTACGTATGAAGGGTTTCCTATAAATATGAGACATGGAACGGCTTGGGGATATTTTGGATTCTTCGTAGTTACTCTAAAATTGAGATCTTATCTCTAAGTTAAGACTTGACCTTGAGTGAAGTAGTTTAACCACTACCTTATTCATTCTATTATATAACCCTCCTACCCTTATGATAAAGACTAAACTCTATTCTATTAAACCTAGGGCTATCTGTTCCAGATACGGAAAGGACTGGGAACTTATTAAGCGACCAGTTAGGGTAGAGTTACAACGTAAAACGTACCGTTAGTTAAGACAACTCATAACATTTATATTAAAAGTATACATAATATATTAATTGTAATTAAAAATAGTATAAAATATATTTTATAATTATAAAATTTAAGCTACTATTTAAAAAGCTTTATATTTTTATTAAAATTAATAATATTTTAAAAATTTAGTTGTTAAATATATTATTAATATAGTAATTTTACTTTTTCTTAAACTTAATTTTATATTTATTAACCTTTTAACTTTTTATAATTTTAGTTTTTATTTTTTAAATACTTTTATTTTTGTACTTAGTAATTTTAAAGTTATAAGTATTTATAACTACTTTACTTATTTAGCTTTTTTTAGTTATTTTTAAAAAATTTTTATAGTAAAATATAAGTAAATAAGTAATATTATATATAATGTATTTTATAAGCAAGTAAGCTACTTTTACTAAAAAAAGCTAATTTTTTAATAAATATTTTAAAACTTTATAATATTTTATAATATTTTATATATATATATTTAAATCAGCTAGTAATAAATTTTTGCTAAAACAAGACTATATAATACAAAGTTATTAAGTTTTAAACTTATTTTCTAAAATATATAAATTAAGGTTATTAATAACTTGACAATTATTAAATAAAAAATTATAATAGTTATATATAAACTATTTTACATATACTAAAAACTATATTAAGCTTTAAAAATAATAAAATAAGTACTTTTTAAATTACTTTATGTAGAAAAAGTTTTTAGCTTCTACTTTTTAATATTTTACATATTACTAATTTAATTACTTATAATTTGAATATAATATTACTATATATATAAACAATATATATTTTGATTTTAATAAATTATTATATAATAATTATAAATTTATGTATTATAAAATATATACTTAAAGTATACTATATTTAAAGTTTAATAGCTTTGTATTAAGTAATTATATTTAAATACAAATTATATATAAACTATATTTAGTATATATAATACTAAATTAGAAATCTTATTAAATAATACTATGTTTTTATTAAGTTAATAAAGAAAATGTTAATTTTTAGTTAAAGTAGTTTATTTACTTTTAAAATAGTTAGTAACTTTATTAATTATAGTATAATACTTATTAAATATATTTTAACTAATATAAATATAATTAAAATGTTTTACCTAATTTATAAACTTTATAGTAAAAGTTTTTTAATAGTTATTAAAAAAGTTTATATTTTAAAGTATTTTATTACGTAATAAGTTATTATATTAAAAAAATTATTATATACTTAAATATTTATAAAAATTAATAATTCTTTTTAATGTATTTTAATTAAATAAAATTAGAAAATTCATGTTACTAAATTTAGTATAAAATATTTTTTTGTTTTTTTTAATTTTAGTTATAACTTTTAACTATAAAACTATATTATATAAAGTTTTATGCAAATTTTACTTAATATTATTATATATAGTTATTATGTTACTAGTTTATTTAATAACAAAATTATATTATTTATTAAAAATTTTAATAAAAATAATAATGTTAAAATGTTTACCTAAAGTTTTTATAACATTTAAAATACTAAATCTAATATAAATATTAGAAAACTAAATGTAGTAAAGTATATTATATATTTACTTTAAAATTTTAAGTTACTTATAATTTACTTATTATAAAGCTATATTATGGATTTTGAACTATTTTTAAGCTTAAAGTAGTTACTAAAACTTTTATTTAAAATAAAAATACTAAACTTTAAACCTAATGTCATAAAAGGCTATAAGTAGTAATATTTAAATTTATAATAAAATTAAATTAGTTTACTATATACAGGACTTAAGTGGTTATAAAAAAAAACTAAAAAAAGAATCTTATATAAGGAAAATAAATAATATAGAGGCTAATAACTAACATAGACTAGCTAGCTAACTAGTTAACTATATATATAATATAGTATATATAATAGCATACTATTATATTTAATGCTAAACTCTATATTTAGTACTATTTCTTTATAATTAAACTATACTAAATATAGCTAGCTTAAGTAATATAACTTAAATCTATGTTACTAATAAAATTAGTATAGCTAGCTAAATAGTAAATAATTTAGAAAAAGTAATAGAGATTTTTAGTCTAAATTATAACTTATTTAGTATAAATAGTAAATAGATTAATAGCTAAAACTAATTAGACTAATACTAAAACTAATACTTAAAAATATTAACTAAAAAGGTCTTTGTAGTTTCTTGTAAAGCATTAAGAGCTATAGCTTAAAACTAGAAATTATTATTAAAATCTTTAGTAATCTTACAAACTAGTTACTAAAATAAAAAAACATTTTAATAGATATGTTTAATAATGTTAATAGTATTTAATCTTATGTAGCACATTAGTTATAAATTATTAACTTAATTTTAAAAATAAAAGTAAAAGTAAAAAATAAAATAAAGAAAATAAAATAAAAATTAAAAAACATAATACTAGCCTTATACTTATAATAATTGTTAAAAGGCTTAAAGTATAGAAATAGTAAAACTTAAAATTTATTACTAGCTAAAGCCATAAAAGGCTGTTTAATATATGTTTAAAATAAAAGAACTATAAAATATTAGTTATAATTAATTAATACTTAAACTAATATTAAAAACTAATTTATAAAAGTAATAGTTTTGTATACTACTTTATTAGAAAGATTTTTACAAAACTTATTAAAACTAATAAGTAAAGTATTAGTTATAATTATCTAATATTTAAACTAATATTAAAAACTAAATTATAAAAGTAATAGTTTATATAGTATTTTATTAGAAAAGCTATTATAAAACTTATTAGAATTAGTAGCTATAGCTTACTTTATGTTAAAAAGATTTTTATAAAATTTACTAGAACTAGTAAATGTAACCTGTTTTATACTAAAAAGATTTTTATAAAACTTATTAAAATTAATAGCTATAACTTACTTTATACTAGCTATAATAAAAGTATTAAGCAGGTATTAGTTAAATTAAAATAATTAATAATAAAAAAGAGTACTAAAGTAAGCATAAAATTTATAAAGTATTTAAATTAAAAACGCATAAAAATAAAGATAAAGGTAAGTAAAAAAGAAATTTTAGTAAGATATAAGCATTTAATTAACTATTTAGTATATAAACTATTTATTTATTTAGTTTTATTTTACTATTTTACTAATACTAACTTACTAACTTTGTTAAAATAATTTTTGTATGTTTCTACTTTATATATACTAATATCTAAACTAATACTATATTTTAGTAATATCTTACTTACTAGCTATTTATTATGTTTTTAAAATATATTATAAAATCTACTTTTATAACATTACTAAATAAACATTAAAAAAAAGATAATAAATATTTAAATAATATACATACTACTAAAGAGAGAAATAAGTATAATAATTTAAAAAATAAAAGGCTAGCATTAGCATATAATAAAGACATAATAAATAAATTTATTTTAAAATATTAGATAAAATATGTAAAGAATTATAGAGCTAAATTAATACTACTAAAAAGAAAAATAAAGAAACTATAACTAAAAATTTAAAACAAAGAGTAAAAACTAAAACTATTAAAAAACTATAATTAAATAAGGTATTAGTTTTAGTACTAATTATTAACATTAGTAGATTTAAAAGTAGTATTTATTAAACTTAAAAAGTAAAGCTATATAATCTTAATAAAAACTATTTTATCTAATTTTTTATTTTTGGTAATAATAAGGCAGGTAACAATAATAAAGTAGAGCTAAATACTAATATAAAAAATAATTTTAAGTACTTAAAAATTTAGTTATAGTAAATTCTATAACATAATAGTATATAGTATAATACTTTTGGAGTATAGTATTAAAGAGTATTACTAAGAAATTAAAATAATTCTTTACTTAAATAAATTTTAGACATATAATAAAGCTTATAAGCATATTACGATTTAAAATTAGTATTTATTTTCTTAATTTTAAACTAATATTAAGACTAATACCTGCTTAGAAATATCTAATAGTAATAATATAAGCTAAGTATTTTAACTAAATTAGCTAAATATAAAGAAGCATGAATCTTAAAAGTATTTCTACTAAAAAAAAGTTAGCTATATTACTTAGTATTTACTATAGAGTAAGGTATTAGTTTAAGTATTAGTATATTACTAATATAATTTAAATTCTAGGTTTAAAGATTTTATATACTTTAGCTATTAAATATAGCACCTTAATACTTAAAGTATATTTAATTAATAGCTACTTAATTCCACTCTTTTATAGCTTATTTAGCTATTTAAAATGTGTTATTATAATAATAGTAGCTATAGTACAATCTTATAACTATTATCTTAAATCTAAAATTTAGTTAGTATTTATTTTAAAATATCTTGGCCTTTTAAGTGTCTTTTAGTTTAATACTATTAGAAATTTTACTAAAGAGTTTTACTTTAAGAATTTTAATAAAAATAATACTAAGTACTTACTTAATTAGCTTTTAAATAATGCTAATTTTATGTTAAAAAACGTTAGTATATAAATTAAGCTACTTAATAGTTTTAAGTAAAAATAGATATAAAATAGTATATCTTTAAGTATTTGTTAGTATTAATTAGTATTAGTATATTAAACTATATATATATTTACTTCTCTTTAAATCTAAACTCTGTATTAATAGCTGTAACTTGATATTAAAATCGCCTATTAATATTAGCCTATTTTATATATATTATGTTACTCTTTTTTTATTTTAACTTTTAAAAGTTAAAAGAATTTATAAATAACACACTTTAGAAACTTTTATAATATAAAATAGTTATATAAGTTAGCTTAAAAACAAGTTCTTTTTATCTAAAATACTTAATATAGCCTGCTTAATAGTAATATTTTAAGACTTATAAATAGTAATAGTATAAGCTACTACTAAAAGAAATTAAGTTTATAAATAAGTAACCTTTCCATGCCAGAAATTCTAATAATAATAGCGTAATAAAGTAAAGTAAAAATTATATTACTTTAATAGTTTTTACTCAATACAGGTGAATAGAATAAAATAGTTAATTAATTATTAAAAAAAATTAAATAAATAAATATATATTAGATATTAGATACTAAATATTTAAATAAAGTTTTTTTCTTCTTTTTTTCTTCTTTTTTTCTTCTTTTTTTTTTTAAGACTCTCTTAGACTAACTAAACTCTGTTTTTAATTAATATAGTAGATTTTTTTATTATAAGTTTTTCTTACTTATTAGCTTGATTTTATTAAACTGTTATAAGCCTCTACTCTCTTTAAATACTCTTTAAAAAGTAAAACTTTATTCTCTTTTCTATACTAGTTAATTAATGTTTTTTATAACTACTTTTTTAAGCTAGTATCTATAAAAAAAGAACTTTTTGCTATATAATAGTTAAGAATCATTTTCTTTTAATAAAAAATCGAAAACTTAAGGAAATATGAAAAAGAATTAAAAACTAAGTAAACACAAGAAGGAATTAAAAGCTAAGTATAAAAAGTTTTTAAAAGAATACATTCTTTCTTTTTTCTATTTAAAAAAACTTAACAATTTTTTTAGTTAATAATTAAGCTTCTTTATATACTCTTTTTTTTTTTTTATAATATAGACGTTTTAAGGGGATTTTACTTTTTAAACTATTTTTATTTAATTTCTATAAGCAGCCATGTCACTCTATTATACAAAAGTAAATTAAATATTTAATTTTATAAATTTATTTTAGTTCTAAATATAAGTTAAGTTCTATTTTAGTAGACTTATTTTATTTAAATTAACTTATTAATTAATAGACAGTTTTAATAGCTATTAATTGTTTTATTATATTTTTAGTATTTAAATAATATTTATGCTATTAATTAATTACCTTGATATTTATTTTAATTTAGTATAAATAACTAGTTTTTATATAACTAATATAACTAGCTTTGCAGTTCTGTTTTGCTAGTTGTTAGTAAAGTTCTTAATAATAGCTATTTTTAATTCTTAGGTTATAATATCTTTTTAAAATGTATAAACTAAATATTAGTGTTTAAGTTTAGCATTTAGGCTTTGCTTTTAACCTAAACTTGTTTTTAAAAATACTTTATAATCTCCTAATATTTGAAATATAAGAGCTTGTTTAATTTTAAGTTAAAATATTCTAAAACTTTTTAAGTGTAGTACCTTAGTAGTATTTTTATAAAATAAAATTCTTTTTATCTATCTTTAATTACCTCTACTTAAATACATTTTTTACCTTTAATTAAAAACTTTTTAAAATATTATTAAACATTAAGTTAAGTAGTACTTTAGTATTTATAAAGTTATATTTTAAAAAATTCTGCTTACTCTTTACATTAAATGTTACTAATTTTATAAAACTTTTTTTTAAAGTCTATTTAAAGTGTGCTCTATTCTTTCTTTTTTACTATTTTTTTATACTTTTCTAAGTATTATATAATCTCTTTTTAGTAAGGCTTATAGAAAAGTAATATCTTTTTAATTTACTCTTAGTTCTTTTATTTATAATACTGCGAAAAGTTTTTAAAATTATTTAAAAAATTACTTATATTCTTTTTATTAAAGTAAAAAAGCTTATTCTATAAAAATAATGCTAGTTAAATAATATATATTAGTTACTTTAAGCTTTTATTTAAGTTTTTAAAAGTATTACTTAAGCTCTAAAAGGTTTTTATTAAAGTATTTTAGTAAAAGTTCTATATTACTAACTAAAGATTCTACTTTATTTAAGAATTTTGTTTTATTTAAAAATCCTACTTCATTTAAGAATTCTATATTATTTGAGAATTTTATATTATCTAAAAATTCTACGTTATTTAAGAATTTTGTGTTGTTTAAAAATTCTGTATTATCTAAAAATTCTATATTATCTAAGAATTCTACATTATCTAAGAATTCTTTTTTAGGTTTAGTATTTTAGTTTAAAGTTTCTTTTAAGTGCTTTCTAGGCCCAGATTTATTATTAATTAAGCTAATTTCCAATAAAAGAAATTTTAAAAAATAGTTAAAAAAGCCGCGAAAGTAAGAAGTAATAGAAAAAGATTAATTATAATAAAAAGTGTAAAAAATACGTTTGTTGTAAAAAGAAATACTAGTTTTAAACTCTTATTATAATAGGCTAGAGCCTAGGATGGTTGACTAAGACAGTTGTCTTAGCTTTAACTCCGTGCGTAACCACGTGACCTTAGCGACTTAGTAGGGGTAGCTATCAAGTCTCTGTAGCGTACGTAGTTGACTCTTTATTAAATCCACTCT